>BQNB010002286.1:84694-126822 GCA_026074375.1 Tanacetum coccineum | reverse complement strand
TTTTATGTATATTTTTTCATGCAATTATGATCCTTATTTATATGGGATTTACTCAAAACCTATTCATGGAATTAATGAGAGATTAATGGCCAATTAATCTCTTTTATAATTATCCTCCATAATTTAGGAATTAGTGATTATATAACCAAATTAAATATATGGTCATTAATGCAGTCAAATCTGCAACTTAAATAGGCAAAAGATATAACAAAACATTTAATGTAGTCACACCTGCCATTAAATGTTTGTAACCACCCATTTAATTCTAACGACTAAAAGAGTCAGGGAAAATCAGTGACTTGATGGGTGTACACTTTGTACCTCCAAACCCATTTCCAAGTATGATCTGATTCTCACAATTGCACTAAATTTCCAACAATCCTCCCCAATTTAGTACAATTCCTTTGCATGAAAAATTGAACATTAAACAAAACAAGTGCATAAATGAAAATGTCCTAAGGATTGAATTTCCATCTTAGTAAATTACACGTTTAAATATTCGAGAATCAGGGTGTTCTAAGAATTGAACCCTTCAACCCATTTGAATACCTGAAGATAAAATACACATAAGTTTTCAAACACATAAGAAACTCCTAACACTATACAAGCCATGTGTCCATATCTAGTTCATAAATGTTGTAAGAGCCAAAGTCCATGCTCCCTGAAGCGGCAAAACCTCAACATTTACATAGGTGGCTCCTCTTTACTTATGCTCCTGTTAAGCACTTTATCAACAAAATTAACCATTGAGTAGTAAAGACTTCATCCTCCTTTTCAGCAATTTCCAAGCACATCCTTGAGATGATATGTAAATGCATGTGCTTCAGTCCTCTAAACGTTCAGCTTTCCACATTGAACACAGCAACCAAGTTTCCTTAGTAGGAAGTTAGGTGTCCTAGCATTCAGCGACTTTAGTTGGACTTTTGTTGGACTTTAATCCCATCCTTTCAGCAAACTTAATAACCAAGTCTCTAGCCAGTCCCTTCGTCAAGTGATCAGCTAAGTTTTTTTTTGAGACTCCACAAACGCTATAATATCAAACCCATCGTGATCAGCTCACGAATCATGCTATGCCTGACACCTAAGTGTCTAGACTTCCTATTATCCATTTGGCTATAAGCATTTGCCAATGTAGCAGCACTATCACAGCGGATAGAAATATGTGCTATAAGTTTGGACCATAAAGAAATCTCAAGGATCAGGTTTCTTAACCATTTAGCTTCCTTACCAGCAGCTGCTAAAGCCACAAATTCATATTCCATTGTTGAATCAGTGATGCAAGTTTGTTTCTTGGATGCCTAAGAAATTATACCTTCACCAAGAAAGAATACACAGCCACTAATAGACGAATTGTCTTCAGAGTTGCTGATCCAGCTTGCATTAGTGTAACCTTCCAACACTGAAAGATAACCAATATATGTCAATTTATAGTCCATGGTTTTCCTTAAGTACTTTAGT
The DNA here is from genome assembly GCA_026074375.1 of Tanacetum coccineum. Lineage (NCBI taxonomy): Eukaryota > Viridiplantae > Streptophyta > Magnoliopsida > Asterales > Asteraceae > Tanacetum > Tanacetum coccineum. The sequence goes on along the minus strand of BQNB010002286.1, from coordinate 125,364 downwards.
ACCCGCTAAATTGCTTGCCAGTGCTGAGTACCAGAATTACTAGTATATACCAGCTCAGTTTACCCACTACAAAAGCAGTATCATGCCTTGTACAAGTCATGGCATACATTAGGCATCCAATCATCCTAGAATACTCAAGTTGAGATACAGTATGCCCTTTATTAGGCATCAGCTTCTCACTTGCATCCATAGGAGTACTTACTAGAGTGCAATCAAAGTAATTGAATTTCTTCAGTACCTTCTTAATATAATGAGACTGAGAAATTGCTATTCCATTACTTTCATGTTTAATCCTAATACCAAGGATTAACTATCATCCTCATCCATCCTTAACCCCCATGTCCTACATAGAGAACCTTGAAATGACAATAATTTTCTTTGTCAGGTCAACGTGAACTTGGTCAGTGCCAAAGATCAGCATGTCATCAACATATAGACAAATGATGACTCCTTTACCATATTCATCAAATTTGCTATATACACATTTTTTAGCTAGGTTAAATAAATAACTATTAGACAAAACCACTTTATCAAACTTTTGATGTCATTGCTTAAGGGCCTGCTTCAGTCCATATAGAGACTTAATTAGTTTACACACCTTGTTTTCATTGCTAGGCATGATGAAGTCCTGAGGTTGGTTCATATAGACCCCCTCATCTAATTCACCATTAAGAAAAGTTTGTCTCAACTTCCAATATGATGAACAATCAGATTTGGAATTGATGCCATAGCAATCAACAGTCTTATGTTACTGATACATGCCACTAGAGCATAAGTATCAAAGTAGTCTATCCCTAACTTTTGTTTAAAGCCCTTAATGACAAGCCTTGCCTTGAACTTTTCAATATTTACATCTACCTTCAGTTTTCTTTTGAAGATCCATTTGCAACGAAGAGGTTTGCAACCTGGAGGTACATCAGCCAACACCCAAGTGTTTTTTCCCATGATGGAGTCCATCTCATCATTAATTGCTTCTTTTTAGAAAGCAACATCTTGGGACTTCATTCCTTCATCAAATATTTTGGGGTCATCCTTAATATTAAAGCAATAGGAGTGTTGGTCAGAGACCTCATCCCTTGTTCCTTCATTTAAATATAATGGAAATTCACGCCCAAAATTCTTTGAAGTCCTATTCCTTTTGCTTTTTTAAAGCTCAGGTTCAGGTTGCTGAACAACCTCTTTAGTGACCTCTTCAAGGACCACAAAACCACTAATGTCTTCAGTTCCATTAGGAATCCTGAGACTTGGTCTAGGGAAGAATCTATTCTCATCAAAGATAGCATCCTTTAATTCAATTATCAAGTTAATTGAAACTAAATCATTAGGCTCAATGACATAGAACCTAGAAGCCTTGGAATGCTCAGCATATCCAATAAAGATGCGTTCAATTCCTCTTTCACCCAAAGTTTTCAGCTTTGGATCAGGGAGTCTTCCAACTGCCCTACAACCCCAAACCCTAAGGTAGTTCAAGTTTAGTTTCTTTTTAGTCTAATTCATAAGGGGTAATTTTGTTCCTTTTATTAGGAACCCTATTTAGTAAATAACAAGCTGTTAACATAGCTTCACCCCAAAACCCTTGACTCAATCCTGAGTAGGACAACATGGAGTTAACCATTTCTTTCAGTACTCTATTTTCCTTTCAAATATAGGGGGCAGTCATTTCATAGATAATACCAATAGACTAAAAATACAGAGTATCCATGTACTCACCTCCCCTATCAGTCCTAAATATTTTGATCAGGGACCCTTGTTGTACCTCAACTTCAGTTTTGAATACTTTGAATTTATCTAATGCTTCATTCTTAGTATGTAATAAATAAACATAACAAAACCTAGAAGCATCATCAATAAATGTCATAAAGTATTTTTTTTCCCTAAAGGGGGAGTAGCATGTAAATCACACAGATCACTATGGATCAGCTCTAAAACTTCAGTTTTACATTTTACATTTTGAAATGGTTTCTTAATTATTTTGGTCAACATGCAAGTCTTACACTTTTTAGTGTCCATGTCAAAAGCTGGGATTAACCCTACTTAGACAAATCTTGCATTCCCTCATAAAGTGACATGGGCCATATCTAGCAATGCCATATGATTGAATCATTCAGTTTACATGTTGACATAAAGGTTGAAGCAATACTGTCATTAACAATATTAAGCCTAAACATTTGATTTCTTAAATAACCAAAACCAATAAACACACCATGTTTGGATAAAACAAATTTATTAGATTCAATCACTTGTTTATAACCACAATTATCCAAAATACTACTAGAAACTAAATTCTTCCTTATATTAAGAACATGCAAAACATTAAACAACAAAACAATCTTTCCAGAACTAAACCTAAGATCTACACAACTGCGTCCATGCACCAGAGCTATTGACTCATTTACCATGTGAAGAATAGATCCATCATTCAGCGACTCATAGGTCTTGAACCAGCATCTATCTTTACACACATGAATTGTTGCTCCTGAGTCAACCACCACGCAACATCATCATCCTGTACAAAGTAAGCTTCAGATACATATGTAACATAATAAACCTAAAGAGATTTATTAAACATATTCTGACCTTTCAGTAAGTTGGATAAACCATCCACCGAACTCCTTGTGCCTGAACCATTAGCTTTGTTACCAATATTAACACCTTTGCAATCCCTTTTAATGTGACCAGTTTTGCCACATTTCCAACAAGTAGGTTTTGCCTTCTTGTTAGGATCAGCCCTTGTGTTATCATGATGTTTACGTTTACCCTTGTTGTCATTGTACCTGGAGGAGTTGTTATGCTCCACCATATTGACAACTGAAGGACCAGCAACATAGTTACCTTTTGCTATCACAATCTTGCACCTTGAATGGACGTCCCAATCGCATATGACTGCCCAACTCAACAAGAGTTAACTCCTCCTTGAGATGTTTCAAGGTGTGCTTGAAATCTTTCCAAGAAGGAGGGAGTTTGTCAATGATACAAGAGACCTGAATGGCCTCATCCATGTTCATCTTATGTTGTGTAAACCTTCCAAGTATACCAAGAAGTTCATTGTATTGTTCCAAGACTGGTCTTGAATCGATCATTTTGTAATTTATGAAATTACTAACAAGGAACTTCTTACTTGATGCGTCCCAGCCATATATTTGGCCTCCAAGGAATCCTATAGTTCTTTGGAAGATTCAACATTCTAGTAAATATCAAATAAAGAATCAGACATACCATTAAGGATTAAACCTCTGCATACATAGTCATCATTGTCCCACTTGGCCCTTTTCTTGATCTGTTCCACGTTTGCATCTTCACCACCATTACAGGAATAGGAGTAGTCAGCACATACACCACACTCATGCTAGAAATCAAGTAGTGCATCTTCTTCTGCCATCTTCTAAAGTCCACCCCTTCAAACTTGTCAAGCTTAGCAAAGTTTAAAGCCATGTGTTTCATAGCAGCAGCAACCATTGATTATCACAAAATAATCTTCTTTGATTCTTGTAGTTCGTGTGTCCCGGAGTCAGGTGTGAAGACACTCATATCTAGCTAATTACCAAAAGATGGTTACCGGATTGTGGAAACTAGAAGGGGGGGTTGAATAGTTTACACGTTTGTTTTACGGTTTAAAAGTTTACTTTCAAAAATGTATAGATCCGAGTTATATGTTCAATCAAATCACAATATGAACAAGCAATAACTATCTAAACGAAAACTAAATAACAACAATAATAATGTAAAGAGATAAGGAAAGAAAACAAACCTAATACCAAGACACTAAGATTTTATAGTGGTTCGGCTATGAAGCACCTCTTCGCCCTACTCCACTCCCCGAGTATCCGACTCGAGATTTCACTATGTCAACAAGCTCCCTTTAGGCGGAGAAAACCGTTTACACGTCGCTTACGTTATTTTCTGACACTAAGCTAAATGTCGAGTCCTAATCTTAGCTAGAACCAATCTACCACTTCACAAGATATACACACTCACGAATAACTACACTATCGATCTACACAATATCCGAATCATCACAAACTACATCACAAGATAAATACAGTAGAGGTTTGGTACTTAGAAGAAAAGAGGAGAGATCACTAATTAACACTTCGTTTCTTGACGAATACAAGTGTTTTTCTCTTGCACTTGAATGAGAGGGAAGAGATGAGAAGAAGAGATTAGATCACTTGAAACAAGATCTAAGTATGTTATTGATCAAGAGTTTTAGTGAAAAAGAAGGTAAAGAGAGAAAAAAAAGATGAAAAAAAATTCATGCCAAAGAGGAATAATTTTTCTGCCAGGGGGCATGGATCAGTATATATAGACAAGGAATACCAAAAATTGGTGGGTGTGTGGTCAATCATTCTAATGGCGGTCCCCACGGTCCCTTATCTATAAGGGGGCAGCCAGGCCTATAAGGGGGCCGCCACTAGACTCTACTCCCTTCAAATTTTAAGTTTTTAATAAAACTTTTCTTTTAATTAGAAAATATTTTGTAAATGTATTTTTGAGAAAATACTTTTGTTTACATAAAGTGAGGAATAAAGAGAAAAAATATTCTTGTATCACAATCAAATGCTTAATTATTTTGTTTGTTTCATACCTTAAGTGATCACTAATCTTAGAAATAGAATTTTACATTTGATAATTTGTAAGCGTTTATTTTTATTGTAAACGTTTTTACATTTTGTTATTATCAAAACGTTGAGAGGTCAAAAAATATAAATACCGTTTTTAGACATTATTTGTATTAACAATATCTCCCTTTTTTATGATGATAAAATATAAAATCATTTAAAATAAAATTAAAGATGTCAAATTATTAAATGAGTTATGTTTTATTTCTCCCCTTTTTTGTCATATTCAAAAAGAATGATAGTCGAGTTGTCGAAGGAAGAAAGAAATCGACGATATCAAGACTCCCCCTTGATGTGTGCTCCCCCTTGTTCGGGGCACCAAAGGATCGATCTTACGAAGATTATGTGCTACAAAACAAGGTTAGAAGTACAAGTGCAAGACATATATCTTTCAAGTTAACACATTGTATTCAATTTAACAAAAAAGGAGTTTCATTCAACCAATAGAGAATACTCAAAACACTAGTACATCCAACTAATATCTTCAACAAAAAATTAAAAAACCTAGATCTTAATAGTACTAAGACACATTCATACAACTTTTGTATGAATCATTACAACAGACGTAGATGATTAAAAAGACATAAATAAGGCATAGAACTATGACTAGGTGATTCTGAAAGGAAAAGATGCCATAATCAAAAGAGGGGTTTTTATTATTAAGCTTTTGAGATTGTTCATATGGAGAGAGGTTGTTATTGAGGATGGAAATTGAGTGGAAGGACCAATGATGAGAGATTTGATACGGTTAAGGTCATCTTTCAATGTATCAAATAGATTTCGGGTATTCAAACAACAATGACAGAATTCTGAATGAAGGTTTACTTGATCTAAGGAAAGGTATAGGATGCATGGTGTAGGTACTGAGTGAAGGATGTATGGCATCCAATTTGCTTTTGTTGAGATTAGAATAAAAGAAGATTAACAAGTAATGAAGTTCATGAGCAATTGGTTTGGAGATGGCTTTGTGGGAGTGAAAGATATGGTGAAGAATTGGTTGTAGTAGGAGAGGCATGTGTATTCCTATTAGGTGGAGGAGATGGTGGGAGATTGTGACTTTGTCTCCAAGGCTCAAGAATGGCCCTTTGGTGTTTTCTAGAGTAGTCATGAGTGAATTTGCTAAAAGATGACATAAAGATCTTGATGATGAGAGAAAGATATAGAAGAGAAGTGTAGATTGATATGGAGGAGAATGATGGTTATATAGAAGGATTTTGAGAAAGGTATGGTATTGGAGAATGAAGATTCTAGAGTGTTTTTGTCTAAAAAGGAAAGGATGGGTATGGCAACCTAAGTAGAAAAGAGTCAGATTGCTTAAAAAGAGGGGACAGGAAAATTTGGTGGTTTCCTGATGGCGGTCCCTTATATCAGTGGCGGTCCCATATATATTAGGGAGCCGCCCTATATTTAAGGGGACCATTTTTTTGGAGATTCTAGAAATTTTCCAGAAGTTTAATCCTTTTTCAGAGTGGTTAATAAGTATTAGAAGGGCGATTATGGCATTTCCATTACTTCAAGAATATGGATGAATAATCAATGCAATGTGCTCAAGATGAAGCAATTAAATGACTCAAGTGTCTACTAAAATGTCACAAAGAAATCATTAAAAAATAATGAGACACATTATACACGTACTGAAATTTATCCATGATGAGGTTAAGAATAGTATTACATAGTAATAAAATAGTAATGTATCCCTAAGCAATAATTCTAAGGAATATTTCAACCATTCAATTGAGTGCAACACTTACAGCTTCTTTAGAGGAAATATAGTTAAATGATTTATAGATAGTAGGATGAACCCAAGGTACATGGATGGCCATATGAATTTTTGTATTTTTGAATTTTCGTAGATGAAGGATTAATTTTGATGATGTATCATATATACGATTTAAATCAAATCCCATAAGCATTAGAGAATTTGGTTGATTTTTTAAGATTTTCAACTCGTTGGTTAGAAAGTAGGCAGAAGTTGAAGGGAGTACTTGTTAAATGCAATACACTCATGTGACATGATGGATGCAGGAAGGAATGGTGAGCTCGTCTTTGAGTGCCAAAAGCATATCTGAATGAGATTTCATTCCAAAATCTCATGTCATGACGAAGTTCTTGCTCCTTTTGGATTATGTTTGAAAAATTTTGGTCCAGATTGTTGTGATTGATGGATAATTCCTTTGGTGTTTGGAATGTGTTTTGATAAGGTGAGTTTGACCTTGATTAGTTTTCAAAGAGTTGAGAGAGGGTTCTTCATAGTAAGAACATTCTCCTTCACATGGAATGGAGAGAATTAAGGCAAATAACTAGAGTGAGAACTTAAATGTTCTTTTCAATGCCCAAAATGTTAAGAAAATGTATATATTGTCATCTTTGGTGATTTCTATTAAAGAATAAAATTCGAAGAATAAAATCTTTGACAAATTTTCTTCATTGAGTTGCATATATAATAGTGCGAAAGTTGAATAACTTGAAAAGGGTTTTAAAATTATCGAATTTATTGTACTCAGGAGATTATAGGTTTGACCTTCCATATAGGATTGACCTACATTCGAGGGTTTTGAATGATGGGTTTTAAGATATCAGGTTTATAGTTTTCGTTTGAGATTGTTGAAACGAATGATTTTGTGTACCGTAATTCATCTTCCAAAGTCATTTCACCTAAAACTGGAAAAGATAATTGTAGTGAGATTCCTTCATTTAATGAGATGCCTAGTGTGTGCCTATATGCAACAAATGTGGAGTAGCGATTAACTTGACCTAAACATAAAATCCTAAGAGTTAATCCAAACGCTCCTTAATTTGATTTGATCTCATTCCAAACAAGCCGAAAAATACATATGCATTATTATCTTGAAAATTGGTCATGAGATCTTATGCATTTGTTTGAAAACATTTTTGTCTTTGGATTAACAATGCCAAACAACACAATTTGTTATGTTCCTAACGGATGATCTTAAAAATAAAATTGGGGTTTTGGTTTGAAATCAATTTTACAACAAATTCACTAATGTATGCAAATCCTATATCTACGGGAAGCATATTAGTTATACATTGTATCCTAGTTGCCTTAATTGTACAAAATTAAAAGAAAACACGAAAATCCCCAATTTTAATTTTTGGTGCTCATTATGAACCCTAGACTCAAATTGAAAGAAAATAGATGAAATGACTTACAATTGATAATCTTTGTGATATTAGGATTAATTATTAGTGTTGATTTGATCTTTAATTGATGTTTTAATGGTTTAATTTGAGTTTTGGTGGGTTTTGAGTCGAGTTCTTGACGAGTGCAGACAATAAAGGATGTTTAGTTTTTGTGTTTTAAAATTTTGTTTAAGTGTCCATATTATGAGTCTGACTGATGTAATTGATAGGCGTCCCATATCTCCAGGCGGTCCCTAATATATGGGAGGGGGGGCCGCCTAGAAGGGGCTGCCCTCTCAAGTAAAGGGAATTGGACTGATTTTTTTGACAAAAATATTAACAAAAGAGGGACAATTTAATTGTAATTCAATTAAAAAAGCTTAAAGTAGCTTACGGATGAAGTATTCAAATTGTCATGACACGGAATGGAACACGGACTAGAATCAAAACTAGAAGAAAGAGAAGGCGGACACAAGAAGGTTTATAAGAAAGTTATCCAATCATTCCTAAACCAAGACGTAGATAGTTAAATGATTCACGTTTAAGAGGTTTAGTAAGAATGTCGGGCGATGTTTGCAGACGACGGCATATTTCGATTGAGATTTGTCCTTTCCTGGACATTATTCGACAAAGAAAGTGGTGAGGAATTTCGAAGTTGTTTGGTACGATAAAGTTGCACCGGGTTTTTATACTAAGGTCAATCGCGCCTTTGTTGTCACACATGATGGGAACTGTCGTAGATCGACTTCCATAGTCATAAAGCTTGTATCATCCATAGTGCTTGTTGACATGCTTACCGCGCTTTACAGTATTCAAGCTTGGTAGTGATATAGCAAGAGCAGTATTGTTATCTTCGAGAACCAAGATGTCAAACAACATCTCACGAATGAACAAATAAAAACTTTAATGCACTTAATCGAATCCACTAATCCCTGCATGATCAGAGTCGGCATATACTACGGTTTTTAAGCCCGGTCTCCCTAGGATACCATAATCCCTAAGTGCGTAGTGCCTTATAATGTATCTGAAGATACACCCGCGAACGCCTTAACCGCTTCAAGGTAAGAGGATTTGGGAGCCTCTTAGGAAGCGAGCACAAAAGCAGACACTACACATGATATTAAGGCCACTGCCGTTAGGTATAAAAACTACATATCATGCCTCGATACTTGGTAATATCTACCGAACTCACACTCTTACATCTTTTGTGATAAAGTATCGGAGGACATGGAGTTTTCATGGTTTAGAATCCTCTAAGACCAAATTTATTAAGCATTTCTTTAGTAAACTTTAGATGATAAAAGAAGATAACCAATCTTTCATTATGTTTTATTTGTAATCCAAGGAAGAAGTTAAGTTTCACCCTCAATGCTCATCATCGAACTCAGTCATGCATGATATTTGGTAAATTTCATCACACATGTCTAGACAAGACCAAACCTAATATAATGTTTCCATCGATATATTTTGAACAATGATGAGATTTGAACTTTTCTTCTTAGTAAAAAGAGTGTTATCTACCATTCCTATTTTATATTCATGTTTAATAAGGAAAGCTTTTAATCTATCATACCAAGCTTTGGGTGCTTGTTTAAGACCATATAAAGCTTTCTTTAATATTTACACAACAGAATCAGGTTTTTTCAAAATCAATGAATCTCAGAGGTTGTGCTACGTATACCTCCTCATTGATAAAACCGTTCAGGAATGCACTTTTTACATCCATTTGGAATAGTTTAAAATCTAAGGCACAAGCATAAGCTAATAATATTCTAATGGACTCAAGTCTAGCAACCGGGGCATAAGTTTCATCATAATCGATGCCCTCTTGTTGGTTGTAGCCTTGAGCAACTAACCTAGCCTTATTTCGAGAAACAATACCGTTCTCGTCTAACTTATTTCTAAATACCCACTTAGTTCCTATGATTGTCATATTCCTAGGTTGAGGAACTAACTCCCAAACGTCGTTAGCAACGAATTAATTTAATTCTTCTTGCATGGCGACTATCCAACTTTCATCTCCTAATGCTTCATTCACATTCTTAGGTTCTATAGTTGATATAAAACAAAAGAAGTTACTTTGGTTTTGGGCTTGTGACCTAAGGGTTCTTTGGTTAAGGTTTCCTATGACATTTTCTAATGGGTGGTTCCTAGATTCCTTAATGTTGATTATTTCATCAACCTCTAAAGTTTCATCCACAATGTCGTTTTCTAGGTTTTTCTTTTCGGTGACCTTAATTGCTTCTTCTTCATCTAAGTCATCATCCACCAAGGGTGATGTCTTAGAGGGTGGAGGAGTTTCATCGAATGTCACGTTAAGTGATTCTTCGACTTTCCTAGTGTGTTTGTTTAGGATGATATAGGCTTTACTATTTTGAGAATAACCTAAAAAGACACCTTCGTATGACTTTGGGTCAAACTTGGTAAGGTAGTCTTTTGTGTTCAAAATGAAGCACTTGCTTCCAAACACTCTAAAATAATCTAGTGTAGGTTTTCTACCTCTTAAGAGTTCATAAGGTGTTTTTCCTAGAATGGCTCTAATGAGAATTCGGTTGAGAATGTATGTTGAAGTATCTACGGCGTTACACCAAAACTTTTGTGGTAACGATTGCTCATTCAACATAGTCCTACTCATTTCTTGAAGTGTCCTATTTTTCCTTTCGACCACGCCATTTGATTGAGGAGTGCGTGGAGCCGAGAAGTTATGTGTAATACCGTTGGTATTGCAAAACTCTCCAAATTGCACCTCATTATCAAATTCTCTACCGTGGTCGGTTCTAATTGACACTATTGAACAACCTAATTGGTTTTGGATTTTCCTACTAAATATTTCGAATTGATCGAAAGCTTCGGTTTTATCCTTAAGAAATCTAGTCCAAGTATACCTAGAGTAGTCATCTACTATGACTAGGGTGTAACGGTTTCCTCCGTAACTCCGTACGGCGGATGGACCGAAGAGATCCATATGGAGAAGTTCTAAGCATCTAGTCGTTGAGACTACATTCTTAGCTTTGTGACTAGCATGAGCTTGTTTTCCCATTTTGCAAGCATCATAAAAAATGTTGATCAAACTTAAGCTTGGGTAAGTTTCTAACTAATTCCTTAGAGGCCAACGATTGAATGAGACGCATATTTGCGTGTCCTAATCTCCTATGCCACAAGGTGGAATTTTCATCAATCGTAGTTAGACAAATTTGATCCTTAGGCTTATTTCCTAATTTCATCACATATAAGCCTTTCTTCCTAATACCTCTACCTATGACTTTACCGTCCTTAGTGATTTCACTATCATGTTCAGAGAAAGTTACTCTACACTTATTGTCACATATTTGTCCTATACTTAGCAAATTAAATCCTAAGTTATCAACATGTTCTACATTATCTATTTTGAGAGAGTCATTAGAAATCGTACCTTTGCCAATGATGTTACCGCGAAGATTACTAACAAAAATGACGTTACCTCTATTGTATGCCTTGTAAGTGGAGAAGAGCTTTCGGTTTCCCGTCATATGTTTAGAGCATCCGCTATCCTTGATCCATTCGTCGGGCTCCAAGTCAACTCCAAGGCATATCTATTTATATAAGACAATAACTCAAACATTTGGTCCCCAATATCTCATGGGTCCAAAGTTGTTAGTGCCAAACATCCCTTGCATTTGATGCAATTGGTTGGGATGTGAGAATGGAAGACACATTTCCCATAGCATGTAACTTTGACGTGGAAAGTTGTTCCAACTTACGGGAAAGCCATGAGGTTGGTTTTATCGTCCACGTATCTTTTGGTTGCGGTGTTTTAGGACGAGAATAATTATTATTGACTCTTCTAGGAGGTGGAGTTTTTGATCTAAAATTGGGTTTAGAAAATCTAATTCTGGGTTTTTACAATGGCTTATAGAATTGTTTAACTTCATTGTCACTAGCAACGGGAACTTTGGTCTTGTTTACAATTATGTGTTTTGGTGACCCAAAATGGATTTTTGAAAAGACACGGTTTTCTCAGATTCAGGCGTTGCTGGTGGCGGTCCCATATTTATTTTAGGGGCCGCCTGGTCATTTAGGGTGTCGTCCATATTTATGGGACCTCCATCAGAATACGCCTTTTTCTTAGATTTCACAAATTTATTTCCTTAGTTCCACTAGATGATGCTTCAAATGAATTAAACCCTAAACCTAATTTATCACTAGAGGGTTTTTGATTACTTAACATTTCATTTAAGCAATGTGTACTCTTTTCAAATTTGTTTAATCTAATAGATTCATCTTTGAGATTTTCATTCTCAATTTTAAGTACATGACACTTTGCACAATCGAGATCAACTCCCATATTTTTCTAGAGTGTGGACAATTTACCTTTTAATTCTCTAAGCTCATTTTCTAGACTATTTCTAGTAGCTTTTAACTTTTTATTTTTAGTGATTATCTTTAGACTCATTTTGCATAACTTATCATATTCGTTGTCTAAAGCTATATCATCAATTGATTGAGTTTTCTTCACTAATTAGTAACATGATCGGAACATATCCTTCACTTCTGTTGTGTGAGCTACGAGACACGTTTCATCTTTAATCTTTTTATCATCTTCTTCACCGCTATCGCTCCCCAAGAGCCTTGACAAAATCTATTTGGTTCCTTATACTTTTGTTGGTTCTTGGACATTCTCCAATAAAAGATTTGGTTCGGCTCAAACTAAAGATTTTTTTACTTTACCGTTCTTGTCATCACGACTTCTTTGGAACGCCTTTTTGTCATTACGAGGTTGTCTCACGATTCTATCCTCTTCTTTTTTAAGGAACTTCTTGTAAGTCTTTTACGCCATGGCGTACTCTTCGTCTTCGCTATCAGAAGTCGAACATTCTTCATCACTAGATTCTTTCTTAGCCTTTAAAGCAATAGATTTTCTTTCAACTTTTGCTTTGACTATTTTGGAATCTTTCTTGATGATCATTTCGTAAACCTTGAGGTTCCCGATTAGTTCATCAAGAGATAGTGCTCGTAGTCTTTCGACTCTTCAATCAGCCGCGACTTTGTCTCCATTTAGGATGTTGAGCTATAAGAAACTTCCTTAGTAGTTCTCTTATCTTAGAATACACGTCATCAAGAGCTTGGAAGTCTAGTAATAATAATATTAAATCTAGCAAAAGCACTATCTATAGATTCGTCTTCAGAAATGACGAATTGTTCATATTGTTGAACCAAAAGGTCGATCTTATTATCTTTGTCTTGGCTATTACCTTGATAGGTGATTAACAAAGTTTTTCAAATTTCTTTTGCCATGTTACACATGAAAAATTTCTTTACATATTCCTTTTCTTGGCAATGCATTGTAAATAAACATTTTTGCGTCATTAATTTTTGAAAGTCTTCTTTTTGAGATCGGTTTGTTTTTCAAAAGGGATGATAACATCTTGCTAATTTCGGTTTTCGGATTTTGTTCGATAGGTTGGAAAATCACCTTTGGTTATCATGACTATGTGATCTTGGATCTTTTGATTTTAAGTTATCGTCTAGTATGTTTTTTGCCTATTAATTTAATCTTTAGCTTTTTCTTGTGTGGGGGGGATTCCGAGTGGCGACTCGGGTGGTGTCCGGCCACCCAGTCCCCCGGCCCCGGCCCTCCGCTCCCACCCTGTGGCCGATGCCGCTGGTGGTGTCGAGCACCCCTGGCTGAGTGTGTTGTGTGGGCCCAAAGGACGCATGGTGGGGAGTGTGATGGGGCGCGGAGGCTTCTTGATTGTGTGATTAGGTTTCTCTTTCTCCCAGGTTTGCGAGGGGACGGTTTGGTCGTGCTGTTTTGAAATGCCCCGTGTGGGCTCGCGTGGTGGCGTGTCCCGGGGGTGGGTGTGCCCCCCGGCGTGTGGGCCGTGAGGCGGGCCGGGGTCCGGGTCGTGTGGGAGTGACCTGGATTTTTTTGGTGAGGGCGAGGAGTTTTGGGGGGGGCTTCTTGTATGGGTTGACGGGGTGGGGGAGGGGGGGGGGTGGGGGGTTTCTTTTGAGGCCGGGCGCGGGGGGGGGGGGGGGGGGGGGGCGGGGCGGTGGTGGGCGATGTAGGGGGGGCGGGGGGGGGGGGCGGGCGGGGGGGGGGGGGGGCCCGTATTTGCGGTGTTTGGGGGGGGTGGGGGGGGTGGGGGCGGGGCGGTGGGTAGTATGTCGGGTGTGGGGTTTCTTGCCCTTTCCCTCCTTTAGGGGTTTGGGAGGGGGAGTGGGTTCTTCGCGTATTGTTGTGGGGGGGTTGTTGGCTAGTATTTGTTTTATTTTATCCTTTGAGTTTCAGTCTGCATGTATGTGTGAGTGGCCCGCGAGCCGTTCTCCCCGTACCCGGTCTTGTCCCCTCCACCGTATCAGTTCTTCACCGTTATGACCTTTGTTGCTTGCCTTCTTAACTGCTTGTCCCGCCTTTCGTGCGTAGTCCACGTTAGTTTTATGTGTTCGTCCCTCCTTGGCTTGTGTCTGATTGTGTTTTGCTGCTTTTTGCCTATCTTGTAAGTTGTAGTGTGCCCTTTGTCCTTGCTCTTTACTCGACTTTCACCAAATTGTGAGGGCGGGCGAACCGGATGTGGAGGTTACTAGGATTGGCGGGTGGCGGGATGCCAGGGGGGGGGGGGTTGGGGGGGGGGGGGGGGTTGTGGGGCGGGGGTTCGGGGGGGTGGTTGTGGGGGGTTGTGGGTGTGTGGGGTGGGGGGGCGGGGGGGGGGGGGGGGGGGGGGTGGGGGGGGGGGGGGGGGTGGGTTGGGTTGTGGGGGGGGCGGGGCCGGCCGGGGGGTGGGGGGGGGGGGGGTTGTGGGGGGGGGGGTCAAGGGTTGGGGTTGGTGGGGGAGTGGGCGGGGGTTGTGGGGCGGGTTGCAGTTGGCGGCCCGGGGGGTGTTGTTTCCCGGGGGGTGGGTCGGGGGGGAGGGTTGTGGGGGGGGGTTGTGGGTTTTGATTCTGTGGGCCGCCCGGTTCGGGTCTTTAGGCTCGGGCGGTTGCGCCAGGGTGGTTGTGGGCGGGTTGCGTGGGGCGGGGGCGGGCGGGGTCCCGGTTACCAGGGTTGCCTGGGTTTTGGTGGCGGGGCCGTTCGTTTGTGTCCGGGGCGCGCGGTCCTGTGGGCCCCGGTGCGGGTTTGTGGCCGCCCGCCGTTGTGGTGAGGAGTCCGCGGGTGCCGGTGGGCCCGGGGGGGGGGTTGGGCGGGCGGGTTGGGGGGGGGGTTGTGGGGGGGGTTTGGGGGTTGCGCGCGGGGGGCTGGGTTCGTGGTTGGGGGGCGGGTTGGGGCGGGGAGCCGCGGGGGGGGGGGGGGGGGGGGGGGGGGGGGGGGTTCGGGTTGCCCTGGGGTGTGTGGCGAGGGGTGTTTGTGTGCGGGAGGCTGTTGTCGGGGGCTTGGGGGGTTTCGTTGGGCGTGGGTTATGTGCCGGGGGGAGGCTTGGGCGTTGTGGCCGGGGGCGTCGGGGGCGGCACCGTATAGGAGGGCCCCGGGGAGGCTCCGGGGGGGGGGCCGCGGGATGGGGGCCGCAGGTCGGGGGGCACGGGGGGGGGGGCGGAGGGGCGGAGACGGAACGTGGGGGGGGGGCAGGGCGGCGCGGGCGCCGGGGATTTCGCGCCTCAAGCGGGGGGGCGGGCCCGGGGCGCGGGGGCGGCGGGCCGGGGGGGCGCTGGGTGGGGGGAGGCGGGGCGGGGGGGGGGGGGGACCCATGGGGGGGGAGCGGGGAAAGATCTTGGCGGTGGTGCGCGGCTGGGGGAGGGCGGGGGGGCGGGAGGGGGGGGCAGATACTCTGGGTTCGGGGGGGGGGGGGGCGACCATTTTGGGGTTGGCTCCTAGGCCGTCAAGCGGCCCCGGGACGCCCGGCTCCAATGGGGCCGGGCGTTTTGGGCGGAAGTGAAAGGGGTAGGGAATTTTGGGTGTGTTGGAGTGTTGCGTGCTCTGTTGGAGTGGTGATGGCTCGGCTGGCGAGCGGTTGGTTGACCTCGGACGGGGAGGGGGGGGAGTGGGGGTGCTTGGGAGTTCCCGCCGTGTGGGGTCCGACGGGGTCCTCGCCGGGAGTTCCTCGGGGGGTGACGTGGTGGGGGTTGAAAGGTGTGGGCGGATTGATTGAGGGTGGGGGCGGGGGCCGGACGTACGACCGGCTGCGGTATATGATTGCGTAGGTTGGAAATTCTTGATATTGGACCCCGCTGGTTACTTGTTGTGTTAGTTTGTTTTTTTCCTGTGTGGTTTGCGTTTGATGTATTGTTATTTTCTAAAGCCGCGCTATCTATATCGTTTCGTGTACTAGTCCTTATTTTATCATCGCCTTAGTGAGGTAAAAGCAAGGAAGCAAACGTTTTTGACGAACAGAGTTTAAGTTTTATAGCGTGGGCTCGGTTGCTCTGGGCTTTATTATATTGGTTTGGCTTACGTTGGCGGAGTCTCTTTTGTGATGCCGTTGTTTTTTTGTGTTTTGTGTGTGTGTCGCGTGTGTCCGTGCGGTCCATGGTGTCCCTTGTGATGTTCGGTTGGTGTTTTGTATTAGTTTGTTTTTGTCTTCTTTGTGTGTTGTCCCGTGTTGCTCTTATTGTTCTTTGTTTTTACTTTGGTTTGAGATTATATAATACCCAAAGGGGATCGTTAGCTGTATCCTTTTAGATTATGTAGCGGGGATTTATATGTTCGTAAACCAATCCATAAGTGGAGTATATTATAGTAATGTTAAGTTAACTATTAGTGATTGATTTAGGTTGTCTCCCCCCCTCTTTTTCCTATCCGCTGGGATTATTGGTTATATGAACAGAATCACGTAAGCCAATCAGCTAACCAGTATAAGACTTTCCCCCCACCCCCACCCCCCCCCCCCCCCACCCCCCCCCCCCCCCCCCCCCCTCCCCCCCGATATTTTTTGTATTTGTCCGTTCCTGGCCGGGTGGACGACCGAGGGTTGTGTCCGTGTTGTGGTGGTCGTTTTTAAGGGCCCTCCCATACCCCGAATGATGATTGTTGTTGATAAGTACAAGGTGTCCCACACTAGATTGACTTTTGGATTTTTGTTCTGTAGTTGCGTCCTTATTGTAGTCTGTGGTATTTCTATGTTTAGTATTCCCAGTTTCATTTAGTAAGATTCTACGTTTACAGTCGTTATACCCCCCCCTCCACCCCCCTACCCCGTGTTGTTTTGGTATCTGTTGGTTAATTGTAATCGGATTGTCTGTGTTTGCCGTCCGGGTCCTATCGTGTAGTACTAAAGTGTTGTGTACTATTATGTTTTTGTTGTTTGGTGTTTTGTACTGTCTGTTGTCTCCGTCCTTTTGTTCTTTTGTCTGAGATCTGTTTCATTTCGTTGTTAGTTTGTGTCTGGTTTGTTAAGCCTTTAATTACACCCCCCCCCCCCCCCCCCCCCCCTCTATTTGTGGGTTTTCTTAACTGTCTCGCCCTGTTGTTCTTTCGTTTTGTTGTTGTTGTTTTTTATTATTTGTTTTCCTGATGGTTTTACTTGTTGTCTTTCGTTTTGTTTTTTGTATTCCTGTTTTTTTTTAGTTCTGTTGTCTCGTGTTCCTCCTGTTTGTGATGTCTACTTTGTCTCGTCTCCGTCCTCGTTGTCCACCCCCTCGCTTTCTACGCCCCCCTCCTAAGACCGTTTATTACTTTTGTTTTGTGTCCACTTGTTCCTTCTTTTTGGTTAGAAGAAAGAAAAGAGGTTAAAAGAAAAGGAAGAAAAACCATGAAAAAGAAAAACGGGGGGGTAAAAAGAAGAGAAGAATAAGAAGAGAAAGACAACAGAGAAACAGTAGAAAACAAAGTAAGAAGAAAAAAAAGAAGAAGAACAAAGAAACCCAACCCACAAAAAAAACAGAAAAAAGAGAATCCAAGACAATAAGAGAAGAATAAAAGAAGAAAGACAAAAACACAAAGACAAGGAAGAAAAAGAAAGAAACATAACCCAAAAATAGAAGGAAAAGATGGAAAGAAAAGAAACAACAACAGAAAGCAAAATGTAAACACCCCCCAATCCTTCGCCGCTCCAGACCTCCTATACAAAGGGACCACTCCAGAAAAAGTGAGAAAGATTTTTATTAGTCGTTTTCCCTATATTTCTGTCTGTGCCCTCCGGTTTCGGCTCTACTAAGAAAACACCTCTGAAAACCCTACTCACTCCCCGAGTATCCGACTAGTAGATTTCACCTTATGGTCAGCAAGCTCTTTTTAGGCGGGAGAAAACCGGGGTTTACACGTCGCTTACGTTCATTTTTCCGCACTAAGCTAAATGTCGAGGTCTAATCTTTGCTTTGAACCGATCTACCACTTCACAAGATATACAACTCACAAGCATCTATTACTACTATCGGGTCTACACAATATTTTTTTCTGAATCCACACAAATACCACAAGATAAATACAATGAGGTTTTAGGTACTTTAAAGAAGAGAGGAGAGATCAACTAATTAACACTTTGTTTCTTAATGAATTCGTATAGTGTTCTTCTCATGACACTTGACTATGAGAGGGAAGAGATGAGAAGAAGAGATTAGATCACTTGAAACAAGATCTAAGTATGTTAGTGATCAAGAGTTTTAGTGAGATAAAGAAGGTTTAGAGAGAGAAAGAAAAGACTAAAAAAATTTAGGCAAGGGAGGAATATTTTTTTGTTGGGAATGGAGCAGTATTTTATAGCAGGGAATCCAACGGCTCTCTTTTTTCGGGGGGCTGGTCCCGGGCGGTCATCTTATATATAAGGGGTCGGCCCAGGCCTATAAGGGGGCCGCCGCCTAGACTCCGCTCCATTTTTTGTCTTTTTGTGGGGAAGGTTGTATCTGGTGTAGAAGCTTCCGTTTTGGGTGTTGAATTTCAAATTTTAAGTTTTTAATAAAACTTTTTATTTTAATTAGAAAATATTTTGTAAAGGTATTTTTGAATACTTTTGTAGAATTAAAAGTGAGGATTAAGAGAAAAGTATTTTCTTGATCACTAATCATGCTTAATTATTTTATTTGTCCATACCTTAAGTGTTTGTCCATACCTTAAGTGATCACTAATCTTAGAAATAGAATTTTACATTTGATAATTTTTAAACGTTTATTTTTATTGTAAACGTTTTTTTCATTTTGTTATTATCAAATATGTTGAGATGTCGAAAATTTTAAAATACGTTTTTAGAATTATTTGTATTAACATGATGATGTTGCTAGATCTATTCGTTAGTGTTAGTATAGTAATATTATATGAATGAGGATAGTCGCAAAGTGGGGAGCTGTTGGTTTGTGATCATGTCATCGGATATTTATAAAGACTGTGAAAAGTACGTGAGCCTACAAGGGTCACACACGTTTACACTTGGAAATCATTCAATTAATGTTTATAATAATATAATTGTATATTTATTATTTATATTAATATATGAGTTAACGAAAGAACACTGACGGTCGTTAATTAGTTCGTTATGAATAATTAACTATAAGACTTTTTTAATCTAATAAGTAATTAATTGAATTAACCACTAAATTTTAAAAATTCCAAAAAGTCAACACCAAGGGGTGTTGGTCCTTGGTTCGACCGGTCTAAGCCCAAAGAAAGGGTGGATTGGGTTTTGAGCTATCTTTTCCTACAAGTTATGTATTTTAGGTAAACCCTAAAATCATCTACTATATAAGGAGGATCCTAGAGCTCATAATTATCATCCTTCTCTTCTTTATTTCTTTGGGGTTCGAACGAACAAACATCCCTTAGGGGTTTTTCGGTTTCAATTTATTATTGTGTTCACTTGTTTACGTTGTTCATGAACTAGCATTCGGGTGATATCGTTTGACGTGTAGTGTGGATACACATGGAGGTTATTTCTTTTAGTAACTTATAGTGGTTTTGGTTAAGCACGATTAGACACACGTGCGTGTACACGAAGACGCTTGCGTTTCGTCACTAGCTTGGTTGCTAAAGGTATGTTACCTTATTTATGTTTATGTTTTTTATGGTTAATTATTTGTGCTATATGTGATCTATATCTGCTGCGTAGCTCGTAAAATATTAGTGTAATATCGGGGTTAATGATTAACCAATTCCAACATCAGCAGTCTTATGGTATTGATACGTGCCATTAGAGCATAGGTATCAAAGTAGTTTATCCCTAACTTTTGTCTAAAGCCCTGAATGACTAACCTTGCCTTAAACTTTTCAATAGTTCCATCTACCTTCAGCTTTCTTTTGAAGATCCATTTGCAACCAAGAGGTTTGTAACCTGGAGGTAGTTCAGCCAACACCCAAGTGTTGTTACCCATTATGGAGTCCATCTCACTATTAATTGCTTCTTTTCAGAAAGCAACATCCTCAGACTTCATTGCTTCATCAAATGTTTTAGGATCATCCTCAACATTAAAGCAATAGGAGTGTTGGTTAGAGACCTCATCCCTTGTTCCTTTTTCATCATTTGTTCTGCGTTTTCTTCTTATGATTGGTTGATGAAGGATAATGGTAATAAGGATTTGAGAGAGGGGGAGGCTGCTAGGTTTAACATTGATGCTTTGCGTGCTATAATGAAAAACTCAAAGGATGCTTTATCGGCTGCTAAGATTTCTACAAACCCTAATTATGTGGGTGAGAATATTGCGTCTACTGGTGTTGGTAAGGGAGACCATGTTAAGGTTTAGACTATGGCTGGAAGACCTTCAAAAGTTTCAAGTGATACTACTGATCGCTTTGATGAGGTACCTTTAAACCTTAGCATGGATTCTACTCATTCACGTAAGGAAGATAGGGTTTTTTGAACCCTAATACTGAAAGTATTTATGTTAGGGTTTCTTCTTCTATTGATCTGAAACAAGGTGCTACGTTTGGCATTGGTACAGTTGTGGGTGATACTAATTTGGAGCCTCAATCACCTTTGGTCTCCCCTACTGCTCCTTTGCCCCTACATCAGTCTAATGTTGATGTTGCTGCTACTTTTGGAGTTTCGTTATCAACGGTTGGTGATTTGAAGGTGTTGATAAGGGATATTGATCCTGGTAAATATGAGGAGTTATTATCTGGGATGACTAATGATAAGCGTAAGGTAGTCATTGATGCCTTAGGTGCTATGTGTGATTTAATTAAGGCTGAAAGTGCTTCTCGACCTGGTTTGGAATTTGATGGTACGAGGAACGAGACTAGTGTTTCGGTTACTATACATACGTCGTCTCCTGAGGAAGAGGTTCAATAAATTGTTATTGATGATGTTGCTACTTTATTTTGTCGTGCCCCTCAAATTCTCTAAGGAGCTTGATGGAATTTACTAAATGTTCTTGAAGTGGGTTAATGTGGACGCTTGTGGTTTGAATAACTCAAAAAAACATGCATGTGGGATTATTGATATTATTTGTAATAGGTGGGATACTCTTTTGAATATGCAAAAGAGTGCCCCACTGTTGATTGATAATCTGTCTGGTGAAGGTGTTGCCCTAATGACACTAATGTTCATGTCTTGGGGACCATCAATACAAGTCACATTCCTATGTGGAGAAGCGGGGTACATGTGCTAAGGACAACCTAAAGTTAATTCTAAAACTTTTGTTCCTGGTGGCTGATCTTGTTTTTGATGTTTTGTAACATCTTATTCACCTATTAAAGTTGTTCGAAAATGGTTAGTACACGGTTTGAAACACTTTTTATGGTTTACTTTATTGGAAAGAGAATGGTGTTTCAGTTGTTGAGTTAATATGCTACTAAAAACAACTAGGCGAAAAATTAGAATGAAAAGGTTTATGATGAATACCAAAGGCTTCTTTTTCTTTAAATTTAATTCACGGGCTGGTTTAGAAGCTGTTTTGGAGAGTGGTCCTTGGTTGATATGAAATTTTTGATCATTCTCAAGAAATGGTCGATGGATACTAAAAATTACTTAAAGAAGAATTGACTCTCATTCTGATATGGGTTAAATTACATGATGTTCCTATTTAAGTTTTTGAAGAGGATGGTATTAGTCTAATTGCTACGTTCATTTACCAAAACAGTGTTATGCTTTGATTTTACACAAGTTCCATTTGTATGTACAGGACATGTAGGAGTAGGATTAGTTTTGGATCGCGTGGCTTAATTAAGGTAAATTCAGACGGCTCGTCTGTGGAGTTATTACTATTGGTATTCCTTACTGTACTGGGATATGGGTTGCACAAAGAAACCATCAGGGTTGAGAGTATGAAGGGAGGGCCCGCCCCAGACTAAGGTTTTGTGATATAATGTAAGATTTTTGGTCAAGTTCATGCCTTGCCTAAAAAGGTGGTGAGTCCTCCTATTGTTACTACTTCTAATGTTGTTACTCCTAATGTTGAGAAGTCAACTGATGGTTTCTAAATGGTGGGTAAAAAGAAGAAGAGGAAAGGTAAATCCAAGTCTAATAATGGTGGTTCGGTTAAACAAACTATTAGATATGAGCTAAAGGTGACTACAAGCGCACCAAAGAAGGGAACTACTAATGAGGGTAATGCATCTATATCGTCATCTATGTTGAAGACTACTGGTGCTTCTTCTAAGAAAGATAATATATCCACGTCTAATACTTTTTCTGCCTTAAATGATGATGAAGAAGATGAAGACAAAGCTGTTGAAAATGTGTATGATGAATCAGATAACTTATTTCCTAATACTAAAACCGGTGGAAATTCATCTTTCACGGTTGCTTATGGTTAGCTTGTTCAGTTGAGTCACTTTTTCTAGTTGCAATTAGTTGTCTCTAGAGTTGTAAGTGTTTATGGCATGTCATAAGCACTAGTTTTAGGTGTTTATCAAGCTGATTAGCTTGAGGTTAATGTGGTACTTCAGCCACATTGCATTTGTACTTAACATTTTCGGTTTTAATATACTTTACTGGGGTAACCCTTTACCCAAAAAATCCCTTGTTCCTTCAATTAAGTATAATTGAAATTCAGGTCCAAAATCCTCTAGAGTCTTATTCTTTTTGCTTTTTCTAAGCTCAGGTTCTGGTTGCTAAACAACCTCTTCAGTGACCTTTCCATGGACCACTGAACAACCAATGTCTTTAGTTCCATTTACCAGGGACCTCTGACTTGGTCAAGGGACTGATGAGAATCTATTCTCATTAAAGATAGCATCCCTTTATTTAATCATTGAGTTAATTAAAACTAAATCATTAGGTTCAATAACATAGAACCTAAAAGCCTTGGAATGCTCAGATTATCCAACAAAGATGCATTCAATGCCTTTTTCACCCAAAAGCTTTTAGCTTTGGATCAGGGAGTCTTACAACTGACCTACAACACCAAACCCTAAGGTAATTCAGGTTTGGTTTTCTTTTAGTCCAGAGTTCATAAGAAGTAATTTTGTTCCTTTTATTAGGAACCCTATTTAGTCAATAGCAAGCTGTTAACATAGCTTCACCCCAGAACCCTTGACTCGGTCCTGAGTAGGACAACATGAAGTTAACCATTTCTTTTAGTGCTCTATTTTTTCTTTCATATATACCATTTTGTTATGGAGTATAAGGGGTAGTAATTTCATGGATAATGACAACAGACTGAAAATACAGAGTATCTATGTATTTACCTCCTCTATTAGTCCTAAATCTTTTGATCATGGACCTTTGTTGTAACTCAACTTCAGTTTTGAATACTTTGAATTTATCTAATGCTTCATCTTTAGTATTTAATAAATAAACATAACAAAACCTAGAAGCATCATCAATAAATGTCACAAAGTATTTTTTATTCCTCAGTGATAGTGAGTCGCATGCAGATCAACATAAAAGAACTTTGGATCAACTCTAAACGTTAGTTTCATGTTGTACATTTTGAAATGGTTTCTTAGTTATTTTGGTCAGCATGTCAGTCTTACACTTTTTCAGTGTCCATGTCAAAAGCTAGGATTAACCCATCCTTAGACATATCTTGCATCCTCTTAAAGTGGATATGGCCCAGTCTAGCATGCCATAGGATTGAATCATTTAGTTTAGAGGTTGACATGAAGGCTGAACCAATATTATCATTGACAATATTAAGCATGAACATATGATTACTTAAATAACCAAAACCAATAAACACACCATGTTTGGATAAAACAAAATTTATAGATTCAATCACTTGTTTATAAGCACAATTATTCAAAACACTACTTGAAACCAAATTCTTCTTTATATTAGGAACATGCAAAACATTCAACAAAGAAACAATCTTTCCAGAACTAAACTTACGATCTACACAACCACGTCCAATCACTGTGGACCAGCAACATTGTTTCCCTTTGGCTTGTCACTATCCTGCGCCCTGAGGGACTCCTCAATGCACAGATGACTTCCCAACTCAACAAAAGTTAACTCCTCCTTCTTATGTTTCAAGGTGTGCTTGAAATCTTTTCAAGAAGGGAGTTTATCAATGATACAAGAGACCTTAATGGCCTCATCCATGTTCATTTTATGTTGTGTAAATCTTCCAAGTATACCAAGAAGTTCATTGTATTGTTCCGAATCTGTCATTTTGTAATTGGTGAAATTACTAACAAGGAACTTCTTACTTGAGGCATCCTCGGCCATATATTTGGCCTCCAAGGAATCCCATAGTTTTTTAGAAGATTTAACAATTTGGTAAACATCAAATAAGGAATCGTTGTATCTGTTATGGAACCTTCCATTTTAGGGGAAAATTTTGAATTTTAAGTTTTTAATAAAACTTTTCTTTTAATTAGAAAATATTTTGTAAATGTATTTTTGAGAAAATACTTTTGTAGAATTAAAAGTGAGGATTAAAAAAAAAAAATTTCTTGATCACTAATCATGCTTAATTATTTTGTTTGTTCATACCTTAAGTGATCACTAATCTTAGAAATGGAATTTTACATTTGATAATTTGTAAACGTTTATTTTTATTGTAAACGTTTTTACATTTTGTTATTATCAAAACGTTGAGAGGTCGAAAAATATAAATAACGTTTTTAGACATTATTGGATATCACTTGAAGTCGTGTAATAACTTTTCAAAGAAGATTATTCGACCCTATGCTTGGGTATCACGAATACCTCCTTGGGATAAGACCAAGTGTTGTTCTTGTTTTAGGCACAAATCAAAAACACTGCGTTTCTATGTGTTTAGGTTTTCTGTGTAATTTTCCATGCAATTGTGATCCCTATTTATAGGAGAAATACTCAAAACCTAGTTAATGATATTAATGAGAGATTAATGCTCAATTAATCTCTTCCATAATTATCCTTCATAATTTAGGAATTAGTGGTTACATAACCAAATTAAATGTGGTCATTTAATATAGTGAAATCTGCCACTTAAATAGGTAAAAGTTGTCACAAACATTTAATGTAGTCAAACCTGTCACTTCAATGTTTGTAACCATCCATATTATCTAACCACTAAAAGAGTCAGGAAAAATCAGTGACTTGATGGGTGTACACTTTGTACCTTCAAACTCATTTCCAAGTATGACCCGATTTCTACAATTGCACTAAATTTCTAACAATTGCAAGCTTTGATTACGTAATATTAATATAATTGTATGTGTAAAAGAAAATCAATATCAATTGATATGTTGTTTAAAAGATTAGTATCAATATCATTTATTATCCGAAATGATTTTAGCCGTGCTTCCAAACATGAATTGAGCACACTTAAACGGTATTACCAATTCTAGACTTTGGAACCCTTATCGTAGAAGCTTTAACGATCATTATCGTTATCATTAAACTCAATCATGTCAATAAAGTTAACCGCAATGTACGTACAACAGTTACGGGTAGACCGCCTTTGACATATATCATATGTATGGAAATACATGCATGCAACATGCAAGCACAAGACATGCATGTAGACTTGCAGAAATAGGAATTTCTTATTATTACACAAACTAGTTAAACATCCTAACAAGAAAAATTACATCGAACGTGGTTTAAATAGCACAAACATCTAAACCTCAATGATACGAGGAAAAGTATAGGTTGTTTTTACGTTCTCCGAATTACGAACGAAACACAACCACTATTATGTAAGAGAAATCCATATCTTCAAACAAACATTGATCATGAAAACTCAAAAAACCACATCTAGATACATGGTTAAAATATCAAAATTTCATTTCTTGGTTTCCTTGTTATCGTAATCAAGAAGATCTTCTAGCAACCTATCATCCAAATACTCGAATTCAATCACTTCTCTACCTTGCACACCACTAGAAGAAGACTCGCCCGCAGATGATGTGGCAGCAATGTTGGCAGCATTATAATCAGCAGCCGAAAATGTAGGAGGATACTCATTTGGAAAGTTTAGAACCGCCATGTGGCCTCTCATTTCATAAGCAGCTCTATCATAAGCTCTAGCAGCTTCTTCGGCGGTCGCAAATGTCCCTAGCCAAACTCTTGCACCATTGTTATTAGTGTCACGAATCTCAGCTGCATACTTTCCCCATGGACGCTTTCTAACTCCTCGATATTTCACCTCATCCGCCTCTCCACTATCTTTTTGGTGGTCCTTGGAACGGCGTCCACCTCGATCCATCAATCAACTATTGTTTTTGTATATATCTAGAGAACAAGGTAGTTTTATGTGTTTAAGTTAATACTTGAAAGCTTGAAACTAAAGTTGAGTATTATAAAGAAGCTTAAAGGTGGCGATTGGTCAAGAATCAAAAAGGTGACAAAGGCGGGGATACGAGAAGGTTTGGAAAGTTCTTAAATTTTAATTTGACTTTTCAAATGCGAGTCAAAGCAAATTCTAATTGACTCCTTGATGGCATTTAGCTTTTGTGGTCCATATAGACTCATGCATAATATATTAGATTTTCATATTTTCCATGACGTGTTTGTGTTTTTATGTGTCGAAAATGTGTTCCAACTTCCAAGTTCACATTAAACAGATGCTTTTTACAGTTCGGTAAACAATTTGTTTAGTTTGACGATTACGTCTCGGTTTTGTTGGAAATTTAGTTTAATTGTAGGTTCAGTTTATATCAAGTAATAGGGTTAGAGGTACGGAGAGTACATCCATAAGTCACTGAATACCTTGACGCTAACACTGGTAAAATGGAATTCAAGTCGCTGATAAAGTTTAGTGAGTTCACTCTTCAGTGAGTGTAACTCTCAACTGAATAGTATTCATCAGTCTGATGGCTTTAGCTTTGTACTCTCTGAGTAGTAAGCTGAATGACACCATCACGGAGTAATCCATCAGAAGATTTATCATCAGCGGGTTAACTCATCAGTGAGTCTTTTCAGTTTGAACCTTCAGCGTGTATGCTCTTCAGTGAGCTAGATGATGAGTGCTGACACTAAAAGCATGCCTCAGCTGGAATGAATTCAAAATACTTGTAACTGGTGTGACCTATTCAAGTGGCAGTTATAACTGCATTAATGACCACATTTAATTGGTCGTGTAACCATTAATCCTTACTATTATGAAAACTAATTATGGAAAGATTAATGGGCCGTTAATCTCTCATAATTTCATTGATTAGGGTTGAGCAATCTCTACTGTAAATAGAGATCATAACATCTGCAAGAGAGATACACAGAAAAACATAAACACTTAGATGCGCAAGGGTTATTGATTTGTGCGTAATTCAATAACATATACTACCTCCGTCCCACATTAAGTGTCCAGTTTGACTTTTTTAAGTCTTTTATCTTCATCTTTGACCTTAATTATTTCTTTTTATGTTAGATGATACTTGATGCAAAATATATGAATTGATAGAGTTTTGAATGTATTATTCATTGGTATAATTTTCATTAAGTATTATATAACAAAAACACAAATATTTACGGTCAAAGTAGATAAAAAAGATCTCAAAAAGTCAAACTGGACACTTAATATGAGACGGACGGAGTATTTGGTTTTATCCCAAGTAGATATTCATGATACCTGGGCATTAGGGTCGAATAGTTTACTTTGAAAGCGATAACACGATTCCAAGTGATATCTGTTAAGGTATATCGCACATGCACACACCTCTGTACAGACATCTATATTGTATGGTATATAGCTCATGCACACACAACTCGAACAAACAAATAATACAAACAAGGCTTACGGAAAGTAAATTTACAATTAAAATGATGGGATATTTATAAGTGTGAGACCCTAATCCACTTTACTCATTTTACCGATGTGGGATATAAGCCTTCACAACTCAACAATCTCCCACTTGGAGGCTGATCACTTCACTTCTCTCCGTCACAAGTAATCTTTGTAAACTTTAAACCACCTTCCCTTCAACAATGCTACTGCTCTAACCTTTCTGTACCGCTGAACATACGGAACACGCTGCACTAACCAAACGCAGGGCTAGGAGACTTTCGATACAAGGTATCCGGAACTAACATCATCAAACTAGGAATAACCTCTCTCTTTGGTAAGACACCAACCTCCGTTCATCAGTTTTCTTGGAGGCCAGTTAAGGCTGCGTAAAGCTTCAACTTCTCTTACATCACCAACCTAGTGCATCTCTACAAGGCTCTTTGTTCCAAGAATCTTCAACAAAGATAAGGACCCTTCACTTATCAATACTCGAACAAGCTTTTCCCAACTGCAAAACTTTAGATTCTTTACAAGATGAATCAAACTCATAGTATCTTTGTCACAATATTAAACACTTTCTACCTGAGCTCAGTCTAACTTCTTAAGAGACTTCTTCAACCATATCAACTATATGCTTGCTTATGCAACTGCCATAAGCTAGACTTCAATAGTTAACATAGTGATACTCTTTTGTAGTCTAGACTCCCACTCGACTGTTGCTACACCAACTGTAAGCACATAACCAAGCACCTGCTTGTCAGAGCATTTATCCTTCATCTTAAACACTAAAGGAAACTACAACTTAGGCTTGTTGAACTCTGCCATGTCGGAGCCTGCAACCAACATGTCATCAACCTATAACAGTAATATAATGGAGGACGAACCAACTTTCTTTAAGTAGCAACAATTGTCCATAGCACATCTCTTGTACCCTGCCCTCTGCATAAAACTGTCAAATTTTAAATACCGTAGCCTCGGTGCTTGAATCAGTCCATACATAATTTCCTTCAATTTGCACTCTAGGTTTTCTTCCTGCCCAGCTAGCTGAAAACCCTCGCATTTGTGTTGTGTGGATGTATCATTCAAGGCTCCCACATAAGAGGCTCCTGTAGATACAATGCTCAATGGAGCCTTGTACCTTTCGCTTTTATGCTTCTCTTCTTTGACCTTGAACATCCATAAGCTTTTTGATGCTTTCTTTCCTGCTGATAATATGACTAAGACTCTGATTCACCATTCTCTGTCAGTAGCAAATAGTTTGTTGATAGAGAGTACCTTACTAGAGCCCTGGACTCTCTGGTGGATCTTCGTACCTGTGGAGTCTCGGAGCCTCCCTCCTCATAGAATGTTCTTTTCAAGTGATACCATAGCCTTATCCAATATAGCCTTCTACCACGACATCTTTGTTACTCAAGCTTCTGAATAAGACTCTGATTCACCATTCTCTGTCAGTAGCAAATAGTTTGTTGATAGAGAGTACCTTACTAGAGCCCTGGACTCTCTGGTGGATCTTCGTACCTGTGGAGTCTCGGAGCCTCCCTCCTCAGAGAATGCTTCGTCTTTAGAGTCTTCTTCATCTAATCTTCCACTATCCTTGAAGCTCTTACTGTTTTCGGACCCCTCACTTGTATCTGAGCTCCCACATGGGTTCTGAGTAATTTTTGAACTCAACCCATGCTCTGCAACTATGTTATCATTCTCTGCAAGGTTCTCTGGAATGTCTACTAACACCACATGACTCTTCTGTATTGGCTTCGTTAAGATACTTGAATTTGTCGCAGACCAGGCTTTATAAATTGAGTCTACAAATGTAATATCTCTGCTTCGGATAACCTGGTGACTCTTCATATCCCAAAAGCTGTATCGCATTTCATCTGAGCCGCTACCTATGAATGTACATTTCATGGCTTCTTTGCAAATATCTTTCACTTTAACAAATGAGTCACAACCAAATACCTTCAAGTGTACGAGACTAGTATCATTCGCTCACAATTCCTCCTTTGGAATACACAACCCTATTGGAACGTAGGGTATGTGGTAGATTAAGTAGGCTGTACTAACTGAATCTGCCTATAACATCTTTGGAGCCTCTGGACGAAGCCCCGTGCTCTCTACTCTGAATGTTCGGCTCAATCTTTCAGCAACACCAAACTGTAGAGATGTTTCCGGGACCATTTTCAGCATCATAATCCCGTCTCGACCTAAAACTTAATCGGTCAGCTACTATACTCTCCACTATTATCAAACTTCAAACACTTCACCTGAAGGTTTGCATTATAACCTACCGCAAATCTTGATGCAGCCTTCGATAACAGTATCATAGTAGCGGGATCCTCATATTGATGTAATAAATGTAGGGCCATAGCTTCTGTATGAACTAGCTCTAACCTCTATAGTTTCCTTGTCTTTTCTGACATTTTGAAGAAAACCTTCTTCTGCTTCCCCAAACCACCTGGCTTACAGAAGTAGATATCTACATTCCGTACATCTGGAACGTTGCCTTTGGAAGCTAACATGTTCATACCAATCTTGCTCATATCACCAAGTTTCTGGTGCTACAGAGCTGCACTGCCACTACCATCAATAATTGCACCAATCCCCTCGGGGTGTACCTAACCATATACAGGCTTCCACGTTTGTTCCCATGAGCTACCACCAAACTACCTTTAGTAACCTTCCACTGCTGGTCTCCGAAGTCTACGTGGTAACCTTCCTCATCAAGCTGCCCAACTGAGATTAACCTTCTCTTTAGGCTTGGAATGTACCTAACATCCTTCATAGTCTAACTTGTACTAAAAGAAGTTTTGAGGATAACATCCCCAACGCCTGCAATGTTTAGAGTCTTGTCATCTGCTAAACGAACCTTACCGAAGCGTAGCTTGAACCTTTCTAACTCTTCCTTGCAATAGGTAGCATGGAACGATGCACCAGAATCTATAATACTGTGGAAACTAGAAGGGGGGTTGAATAGTTTACAAGTTCGTTTACATTTTAAAAGTGTGCTTTTAAAAATATTTAGATTTGAGTCGTATGTTTAACCAATTCACAGTATGAAAAAACAATACAACAATCTAAACTAAAGCTAAATAACAATGACAATAATATGAAGAGATGAGGAAAGGAACAATCAAACTAAGACGTCAAGATTTTATAGTGGTTCGGCTACAAAGCACCTCTTCGCCCTACTCCACTCCCCGAGTATCCTACTCGAGATTTCACTATGTCAACAAGCTCCCTTTAGGCGGAGAAAACCGTTTACACGTCGCTTACGTTGTTTTCCGACACTAAGCTAAATGTTGAGTCCTAATCATAGCTAAAACCAATCTACCAATTCACAATCAATACACAATCACTAGATCTACACTATCGGATTTACACACAATCCGAATCACATAAATACAGAAGATAATTACAATAGAGATTTGGTTCTTAGAAGAAAAGAGGAGAGATTACTAAATAATAATTCGTTTCTTGGCGAATACGAATGTTCTTCTCTTGCACTAGAATGAGAAAGAAGAGATGAGAAGAAGAGATTAGATCACTTGAAACAAGATCTAAGAATGTTAGTGATCAAGAGATTTAGAGAGAGAAAGAAGATTTTTAGAGAGAGAAAGTTATTTGAAAATTTCATGCAAAGAGGCCTGATTTTCTACAAGGAATGGAGAAGTATTTATAGGCAGGAAAATCCAGCTGTCACTGGGGGCGGTCCCGACGGTCCTAGATATATCTAGGGGATGCTAGGCCTATAAGGGGGCCGCCCAGTAGACTACGCTCTCTTTTTTGTCTTTTTATGAGGAATGTTGTATCTGGTATGGAACCTTCCATTTTTGGAAGAAATTTTGAATTTCAAATTTTAAATTTTTAATAAAACTTTTCTTTTAATTAGAAAATATTTTCTATGATTAATTTTGTGAAATTCTTTTGTAAAAATGTGATGGATAAGAGAAAAATATTTTCTTGATCACTAATCATGCCTAATGATTTGTTTGTTCATACCTTAAGTGATTACTAATCTTATAAATGGAATTTTACGATTAATAATTTGTAAACGTTTAATTTTTATCGTAAACATTTTTACATTTTGTTATTATCAAAACGTTGAGAGGTCAAAAAATATAAATAACTTTTTTAGACATTATTGTATTAACAATCTCCCCTTTTTGATGATGACAAAATATAAACTCATTTTGTATAAACTTAATAGTTACACATTATTAATGAGTTTTGTTCTATTTCTCCCCCGTTTTGTCGAATTCAAAAAGGATGATCGTCGAGTAGTTGTAGGAAGAAAGAAATCGACGATACCAAGACTCTCCCTTGATGTATGCTACCCCTCATTTGGGGCACCATGGGATCGACTTACGAGAATTGTTTGCTACAAGACAAAGTTAGAGGAACAAGTGCAAGACAAATATCTTTTTAAATAACACATTGGATTCAAGTGACCCAATAGGGAGTTTCATTCAACAATCAAGAAACTCATACAATAGCAAATGCAAGTAATACATTCATACAATATAAGATAAAACTAAAGACATAATACGAGATAATTAATCCATAAGTAACACTACATGCTTCAAGAGATAAGGAGAGACAATACTACATAAGTCCTAAATGATTCATGATTTATAAGGAATGACTTTTTGAGCAAAAAAGTTTGGGGTGACACGTTTATGAAAATTTTTGAAGCCATTTCAAGGTGGATGTGGAAAGTGTGAGGTGATTGCTATAGTGAGAAGATACTCAAGATGAGCAAACATGATGTTTATCTCATCTCTTAGGGTTAAGAAAGGAGTTCAATTGTGAAAGCAACATATGAAAGTTGACCCATGGTAGTAATGGTAGTTGTAGTAAAGAGGGTGGCCCATGATAGGTGGTTGAGGTTGTGGTAGAGATGGTGGTGATGGAGTATCATAAATGTGATCAAGAGGAGTGATTGGTGACAAAGAGAGTATGATATCCAAAGAAGGATGACTTTGAAGTGGTTGAGGATTTGAAGGTCTCGGAGGAACATCCGAGATGTTATCAAGCAAAGTGTTCAAAAGTTAAGGAGAAGTTGGTTCATTTGACGATGGTGGTAAAAATTGAAGTTTTGATTGAAAAGAAGAAGATGTGTTCTCTTGGCTTGATGATGTTTGATTGGTGGATGGAGTTTTGGATGGTGCATTTTGAGAAGTTAGAGATGAAGAAGTTGTTATAAGAGAAGGTGTGGTGGTGACATCTTCATCACTAGAGATGTTAACAAATAGTTGTCTAGGAGGGATTATGGTTAGTTTGATTTTCTTAGAAGGGTTAGAAGAAGAAGCTTTGGTGGAATTCATGATAGAATGGTTTGAGGAAGATGAAGATGGTAAGAAGAATGGGAAGGAAGGCTTATTTAATTTGAAAGCATAGTATCAAAGTAGAAAAGCATGGGGATTAAGGAAATAGATTCCAAAAGTGGTTTAGCAAAATACAAAAAGTTTAGCTGGGTCTAACAGAGAATAGTCAACTGCACACAAAATCAGGTAGTCACAGTAAAATTTTCGTGACTTCCGATGGCGGTCCCATAATTACATGGCGGTCCCAGATATATTAGGGGGTCGCCCCTTATTTATGGGGGCCATTCTCTGGAGACAGGAAATTTTCTAGTTCTTCCTGATATTCTGTAAGCCATGTATAAAAAAATTCCTAAAATTTTCTTTTTGCAATCAATTCTATTTCATCATGAATCATCTAACACTTAACACTTAAGTTCATAAAACTAACCATCCAAAGTTCAATCAAAGAAACATATGTATGCATATTAACAAATAGATAAGTATGCATATCATCATATAGGTAATTATAGTGTATCAGATTCCATGCAAATAAGTGTTTAGGATGATAAAATTGAACGATCGTCTAAGGCAAGTTATATTTCCTATACTACATACTAAGTTACCATTAAGTAATATAAGTTTAAGTACTTAAGCTTCATAAAATAGTAAATAATATAATTGATAATGTTACAAAGCACATTTCCATAATGTTCACTTCTTGATATTTCTCTACAAGTTTCTGAGGCCTTTCCCGATTGACCTTAATCTACCATGGTGCTCGTCTCAAATCTAAACTTTACGGTTGATGATTTCGGTTTGACGGGTGTAAAAGGCCAAGTGAGGGTCAATGTTGGGTGGGTCTTGAAAAACTTAAGGAACTTCATTTGTTAACGAATTAACATAACGAATGGGGGAAGGAGTGCTTGCATACGAGGTCCCTTTGCCATTTCCATCATTATCATCATCGTTAAGAGGAGAGGATGATGGTTGGTCAAAGGCGGAAGAAGAAGAAGTGGAGTGACGACCTCTTCTCGTACCATGATCATTTCTAGTCTTTCACTCTTGTCGAGCGGCAAGAGGATTCATGACACGATCATACAAGACATAAGACTCATTGTGTAATTCATGATTTTCATTCATGATGAGTTTAAACAAATGGCTCAATAACATACCGTAAGGTAAAATCAACCGCTTTTGTTTAGTGACCCACTCCATTCGTTTTGCCATATAATAGGCAAGGTTAAACTTTTCAGAGTGTACAACATAATAAAGCATGTAACAAAGACACGTGGGAACATGGTCCCGATTACCCCCTAGACATAAAATGTTTTCCCACATAATTTCTTCCAAAGGCTTCAAGGTTGGCACAATTTCACGAGTGAGAATTTGATATTCAAGAACATCAATTTCTTCCTCATGACGGATGCAACGGACTTGACCTTCTCGATCAATTCGAATAGACAAAATGATGTCATCAGGAGAAGGAGGGTTGGTTTGATATAGACCATCCGTAGGGACACCATATGTCAACTCGTTAAGCGACCATTTGTCAGTAAAGACGCAGGCACCCTCGCAAGGTATGTCAAGAATTTGAGCAAATTCTTCAAGAGAGTAAGAAAATAATTGATTTTGAATCAAAAATTCGATGAACATTTGACCTTTATCGGAATAGTTTAATTGATATTGACTATAAAACTCAAGTATGATACAAGGACAAATTTGGTCACTAATTTCAAGGAGACACTCAAACTCGACAAAGCTGAACAAAGACCGAACATAGTTTAGATCTGCAAATTTTTCAAAAACCACCCGACCCTCATGAATGTAGCGACTTTTAAGGTTTCTTAGTTTTTCTTTTATAGGTGTACGGTATTCATGTGATATTATTGGAATATAGACTCTTGTCTTTTTGTGATCTTTGGATGACTTACGAGGCATGATTTTCTAGAAAAATAATGAAATCACATTTTATTACCGTTTACTTGTAATTTGTTATGCACATTGTTTCTAATGTGTGGCTAAATATGACAAACGTGGAGTAACGATAAACGCTCCTTAGTTTGATTTTGCTCATCCAAACATGTCGAAAAATACATATGAATTATGTATCTTGACCTTTTTTCATGAGATCATTATGCATGTGTTTGAAAACGTTTTTAAGTTGTATTAACAATGCATAATAACAATTTTATTATGTTCCTAACGTGAGTGATTTGAGAATAAAACTGGGGTTTAGGTTCGAAATCAATTTTTTGGCAAACTAACTAATGTATGCAAATCCTATGTCTACGGGAAGCATATTAGTTATACATTGTAACCTAGTAGTCCTAATTGTACAAAATTGAAAGAAAAATAAAAAATCACCAATTTCAATTTTTAATGTTCATCATGAACCCTAGACTCAAATTCAAAGAAAATAGATGAAATGACTTATAATTGATGATGTTATGAATGATTATAGGTGTTGATTAGATCTTCAATTTAAGTTTTAATGGTTGGTTTTGAATTTTTGGGTTGTTTTGTTCGTTTTCGTCACTGTTGAGAC
Organism: Tanacetum coccineum; assembly: GCA_026074375.1. Lineage (NCBI taxonomy): Eukaryota > Viridiplantae > Streptophyta > Magnoliopsida > Asterales > Asteraceae > Tanacetum > Tanacetum coccineum. The sequence goes on along the minus strand of BQNB010002286.1, from coordinate 89,827 downwards.
GAAATGGGGTGTTTGTTTTGTGTTTTGAAAAAAATTTGACCAAGTGAGGAATATACGAGTTTTTTGATGGCGGTCCCATATAGTCAGGCGGTCCCAAATATATTGGGGGGCCGCCGAGGATATGGGGGCCGCCCTCAGTGAGTAAATTTGGACTTGGTTTTGACTAAAGTTTTACAAGGAAGAGTGACATTTTAATTTGCATTTCGCGAATTAAAAGTACTTAAAGTGCTTCGGATGAAGTATTTCAAGTTGTCACGATACGAAATAGAACACGGACTAGAATTGAGACAAAAGAAGGAGAAGCGGATTAATATGATTTATGGAATGTGTTCCATCATTCCTAAACGAAGACGTAGATAGTTAAACGATTCACGTTTAAGGGGTTTCGTAAGAATGTCGGCAATGTTGTTGATGGACGGCACTTTTTCGATTGAGATATGTCCTTTCTGGACATTATCACGAAGAAAGTGGTAACGAGTTTCGATTTGTTTGGTTCGAGAATGTTGCACCAGGTTTTTGCTAAGGTCAATCGCGCCTTTATTGTCGCACATGATCGGTACGTCATCGAGTCGAACGTTGTAGTCGATAAGAGCTTGTTTCATCCATAGTGCTTGTTGACATGCCTTTCCGGCGCTTACGTATTCAGCTTCGGTAGTGGATATAGCAAGAGCGGTTTGTTTCTTCGAGAACCAAGATGTCAAATAACATCCCACGAACGTACAAATACCGCTAGTGCTTTTCGATCCACATAATCTCCTACATGATCAGAGTCGGCATATACTATTGTTTCTATGTCGGTCCCCTTAGGATTCCATAATCCTAAGTGCGTAGTGCCTTTATGTATCGAAAGATACGCTTAACCGCTTCAAGGTGAGAGGTTTTGAGAGCCTCTTGGAAGCGGGCACAAAGGCAGACACTAAACATGATATCGGGCCTACTTGCCGTTAGATATAATAAACTACCTATCATGCCTTGATACTTGGTACTATCTACCGACTCACACTCTATGTCTTTCGTGAGTTTGGTATCGGAGGACATGGGGGTTTTCATTGGTTTAGATTCTTCTAAGCCAAATTTCTTAAGAATTTCTTTAATATATTTAGATTGATTAAAGAAAATACCATCATCCATTTGTTTTATTTGTAGTCCAAGGAAGAAGTTAAGTTCACCTATCATGCTCATCTCGAACTCGTCATGCATGATTTTGGAAAATTCATCACATATGTCTTGACAAGTCGAGTTGAATATAATGTCGTCGACATATACTTGAACAATGATGAGGTTTGAACTTTTCTTCTTAGTAAAAAGAGTGTTATCTACCATTCCTATTTTATATTCATGTTTAATAAGAAAAGCTTTTAATCTATCATACCAAGCTTTGGGTGCTTGTTTAAGACCGTATAAAGCTTTCTTTAGTTTATAAACATGATCCGGTTTTTCAAAGTCAATGAATCCTGGAGCTTGTGCCACGTATACCTCCTCATTGATAAAACCATTCAGGAATGCACTTTTTACATCCATTTGGAATAGCTTAAAATCTAAAGCACAAGCATAAGCTAATAGTATCCTAATTGACTCAAGTCTAGCAACTGGGGCATAAGTTTCATTATAATCGATGCCCTCTTGTTGATTATAGCCTTGAGCAACTAACCTAGCCTTATTTCGAGAAACAATACCGTTCTCGTCTAACTTATTTCTAAACACCCACTTAGTTCCTATAATTGTCATATTCCTAGGTTGTGGAACTAACTCCCAAACGTCATTGGCAATGAATTGATTTAATTCTTCTTGCATAGCGACTATCCAACTTTCATCTGCTAAGGCTTCATTCACATTCTTAGGTTCTATAGTTGATATAAAACAAAAGAAGTTACTTTGGTTTTAGGCTTGTGATCTAAGGGTTCTTTGGTTAAAGTTTCCTATGACATTTTCTAATGGATGGTTCCTAGATTCCTTAATATTGACCATTTCGTCAATCTCTAAAGTTTCATCCTCAATGTCATTTTCTAGGTTTTTCTTTTCGGTAACCTTAATTGCTTCTTCTTCATCTAAGTCATCATCCACCAAGGGTGATGTTTTAGAGGGTGGAGGAGTCTCATCAAATGTCACGTTGAGTGATTCTTCGATTTTCCTAGTGTGTTTATTAAGGATAATGTAGGCTTTACTATTTTGGGAGTATCCTAAAAAGATACCTTCGTATGACTTTGGGTCAAACTTTGTAAGGTAGTCTTTAGTGTTTAAAATGAAGCACTTGCTTCCAAACACTCTAAAGTAATCTAGAGTAGGTTTCCTACCTCTTAAGAGTTCGTAAGGTGTTTTTCCTAAGATGGCTCTAATTAGGATTCGGTTAAGAATGTATGTTGAAGTATCTATTGCGTTACACCAAAACTTTTGTGGTAACGATTGCTCATTCAACATAGTCCTACTCATTTCTTGAAGTGTCCTATTTTTCCTTTCAACCACGCCATTTGATTGAGGAGTGCGTAGAGCTAAGAAGTTATGTGTAATTCCATTGGCATTACAAAACTCTCCAAATTGCACCTCATTATCAAATTCCCTACCGTGGTCGGTTCTTATTGACACTATTGTACATCCTAATTGGTTTTGAATTTTCTTACTAAATATTTCGAATTGATCAAAAGCTTCGGTTTTGTCCTTAAGGAATCTAGTCCAAGTATACCTAGAGTAGTCATCTACTATGACTAAGGTGTAGCGGTTTCCTCTGTAACTCCGTATGGCGGATGGACCAAAGAGATCCATATGAAGGAGTTCTAAGCATCTAGTCGTTGAGACTATATTCTTAGCCTTATGACTAGCGTGAGCTTGCTTTCTAATTTTGCAAGCATCACAGAAGTGTTGATCAAACTTAAGCTTAGGTAAGTTTCTAACTAATTCCTTAGATGCTAACGATTGAATGAGACGCATATTTGCGTGACCTAATCTCCTATGCCACAACGTGGAAGTTCTTCATTAATCTGTTATAGACAAATTTGGTCTTTTAGGCCTTATTTCCTATTTTCATCAACATATAAGCCTTTATTTCCTAATTCCTCTACTATGTTATTACCATCCTTAGTAATTTCACTATCATGTTCAGAGAAAGTTACTCTACACTTATTATTACATATTTGTCCTATTACTTTACTAGTAATTCTTTAATTATCTACATGTTCTACATTATCTATTTTGAGAGAGTCATTCAAAATCGTACCTTTGCCAATGATGTTACCGCGAAGATTGCTACCAAAAATAACATTACCTCCGTTGTATGCCTTGTAGCTTGAGAAGAGATTTCGGTTACCCGTCATGTGTTTGGAGCATCCGTTATCCTTTATCCACTCATCGGGTTCCAAGTCGACTCTAAGGCATATCTATTTATATACGGCAACACCTCAAACATTTGGTCCCTAATATCTTATGGGTCTAAAGTTGTTAGTGCTAAACATCCATTGCATTTAATGCAATTGGTTGGGATGTGGAAATGGAAGACACATTTCCCATGGCATGTAACTTTGACGTGAGAAGTTGTTCCAAGTTACGGGAAAGCCACGAGGTTGATTTTGTCGACCAATGTTTCTTTTTGGTTGCGGTGTTTTAGGACGATAATGATTATTTGTGACTCTTCTAGGTGGTGGAGTTTTTGATCTAAAATTAGGTTTCGAAAATCCAACTCCGGGTTTTGACAATGGCTTATAAAATTGTTTAACTTCATTATCACTAGCAACGGGAACTTTGACATTGTTTACTATTATGTGTTTTGGTCTAGGACCCAAAATAGATTTTTGAAAAGACACACTTTTCTCAGATCCATGCATAGTTGCTGGTGGCGGTCCCATATTTGCTTTGGGGGCCGCCTGCACACTAAGGGGTCCGCCCATATTTATGGGACCTTCATCAAATAACGCCTTTTTCTAAGCTTTCACAAATTTTATTTCCTTAGTTCCACTAGATGATGCTTCAAATGAATTAAACCCTAAACCTAACTTTTCACCGGAGGGTTTTTGATTATTTAACATTTCATTTAAGCAATGTGTGCTCTTTTCAAACTTGGTTAGTTTAAGAGCTTCCTCTTTAAGCTTTTCATTTTCAACTTTAAGCATATGACATTTTACACACTCGAGATCAACTCCCTTATTTTTCTCGAGTGTAGACACTTTTTCTTTTAGAATACTAAGTTCTTTTTCTAAACTATTTCTAGTGGCTTTTAATCTTTTGTTTTTAGTGATTATCTTTAAACTCATTTTGCACAGTTTATCATATTCATTATCTAATACTAAATCATCTATTGACGAGTTTTCATCACTAAAGTAAGAGGATTCGGAACATACCTCACTTGATGCTTGAGCTACGAGACACGTTTCGTTTTTGACCTTCTCATCATCTTCTTTACCGCTATCACTCTAAGAACCTCCAACAAAAGCTCTTTGGTTCTTGTTTTTTGGTAGTTTTGGACATTCTCCAATAAGATGATTTAGGCCGCCTGATGTGTTGTCGTGTAGGGACAATTATTTGATTATCAAGTTTTACATTTATATTTAGCCGGCAAACCTAAAACAACACTTTAACGGGCAGTGTACCCGGTCAAGATGGAGTTGCGTGGTAGGTAGGATGTCGAACACTAGGAGTGAAACATTAATCCTATATTCTATCAGTATTTTAATTAGTTTTAATTAGTTTATTTACTGGTTAAACCTATGCTATATACGTTGTCTAATGATATGAGGGTTTTCAGCCTGAGAGACTGACACAAGTTTGGTTGTGACAAATATCAATTCAATACACAATAAGCATAAAAGAATAAAATTAGAAGATAGAAAAGCGGTACAAGCCAAATGATAGAAAACTGTATTAGCCATATTAAATCCGGTTCAATGTTGGTTTGTTTGTTTTAATGCAATGATTTACTTATCTCGAAGCGGCATATCATTCTTAAGACTTAGGTGGGACATCATCCTAAGACCTAGACACAATTAATCCTGTCACAATTAACATATCTACAGAAAGCATCTTTTACTTTAAATATAATCTATCTTAGGGAATCAAAGCAGTGGTGATCCTGTTAAAACCCTAGCCCAACGGGACTTTACCCACTTATTGTTTGACGGTGTTTTATATACTGGTAGTCCACTATTC
>BQNB010002286.1:61719-84605 GCA_026074375.1 Tanacetum coccineum | reverse complement strand
ATATGTATATATATATATATATTAACGGCCCCGTCACGCAACCTGATGGTAATATGTCAAGTCTTAGTGTGATGGTTTATGTTTCAAAACTTTATAAAGTTTAACATATTACTTTTATTTGATTAATTTATAGAATATTGTATCACTGTTCGGTCTATCATAATTCAGATGCCACACTGTATTGTTTGAGGAGCCAGGGCACTTTAAATCGTAAATCCAGCAAACTCGTCAAAACGTATACCCAAATGAAACCCCTTACATGAAGCTCCCTAGTAATGTGATATATTATAGTTTTAAGTTTCTTCAAAAGCTAGAATATAATATTTTATAAGTTTGCAAAATTGGCAATATATACCTTTGGTTTATAAACTTTTACAAGTTTAGTCATTTATATAAAAAGTATATATATATATATTAAACCATTAACTTTAAAACTTGGCAAAATAGGTCCTTATAGTTATAGCTTTAAGAAAGTGACATTTTCAGCCCCTTTAGTTATAAATTTCAAAAAGTTACGACATATACCCCTATGCATGGAAACTTTTGCAAAACAAGTCCAAAAAGCCATGCAAGGTTATTTTAAGATTCCAAATGATATTTTCAGGTTATAGCTTATTAGTATAAGCTAAAATAAGAAGTTTTAACGTAACAAAAGTTTAGAAAAATGATCTGTTAGCTAGAAAATCAAAACGGGTCGTTTTTAGGGTTTTTATTAAAAACACATGGGTTTGAGGATTCAAAGCTTCAAACAAGAGTTCATATACGATCTTAAGAGTATTATGAATATTATTGTACAGAATATAAGCTTATGGAATAAGAGCTTAGGCTTACTCGAGTTAAAATGGGTCGAAATAGGTTTTTCGGGTTCGTACGCCTAGTAACGATTTCAAGGCTTCGTTTTTCTTGATTCTTGGCTTCTATTCTGAGCTTAGGGACTTCTCTTGATCTTCTATTGCTGCTATGGAAGGCTAGAATTCTATTTTAGGGTACAAGATGAGATGTGTGGGATGAAATGAAATGTGGTATATGTTTCGGTTTATATAGGGCTTGTAAGCCTTTGTGCCCAAGTTTTCTTGGCATCTAAGGGCTTGATAAGTATCTAAGCTAGCTGAGGTGAGTATTGAGGGCTAATATGATGAGTCTTATAAGCTAGAAACTAGATACATGATGTGGTATGGTTCTTTGGAGGCCACGGCTAACAAGGAGCAACAAGGAGGTGATTTGTTTACAAGTAGCTTACAAGGAGGTGATGGAGGTGCTTGTAAGCTACTTGGGCGGCTGCTTGATGAGTCATAGAGGTGCTTGAGGTGCTTGGTTGCTAGCTTGGGTGTAAAAATTGGTCAAAATTGAAAGAAAATAGGGTCGGGTTGGTTTTTCTTTTTGGTTAGGGTTTAGGGTTTTAAAATGTGGGTTAGGGTTAGGATTAAGGGTAGATTAAGGTTTAGGATTAGTGTTAGGATTTAGATTAGGGCTTAGGATTAAGGTTTAGTGCTTAGTTTTAGGTTTAGGGTTTAGTTTTTAGTTGAAAGTGAAATTAGGGTTTAGGGTTTTGTTTTTAAGGTTTTAGATTAGGGTTTAGGATGAATTAGGGTTTAGGTTTAAGGTTTAAAAGTCATGCATTAAGTTATTGTACCTTTTGTTAAAGTAGTGTAAAGTTTAAACATGGTTTAGAAGCTTAAATGACCTAATTAGGTTTTTAGGCATTATTGACTTGTACATTGAGCTTAAATGAGTTGTACATTGACTTGGAGGGAAAATATGATTCAAATATTGTGAATTGTACATATGTTTGAAGGCTTACACATTTATTTTATATGTATACATTACATATAATTAGGGTTTTGATGTAAACGTTAACGTTTAATGCTTATTTTGATATAACATTTTGAGAAGTACGTTAAATGGATAATGTACTTATTTACTTGTAAAAATGATATTAAGATATAGACCTTGACATATTAGGATGTTTACATGATATAAACATAGATAGAGATGGCATTGGTAGAGGTTGCGTGAGCTCGTTTACTTTAGAGATGCAAGTTACGTTGCATAATGAGATAAAGCAAAAATTTCCCTGTAAAAAGGTGGTATATATATAATAGATGGATATTACAGTGCATCTAATTTAATAGATGGATATTTACATTGATGAAAATTGCGGGTTGTTATAGTCTCCCTCCCTTAAAAGAAATCTCGTCCCGAGATTTAGTTGGATGCCGGAGTGTGATATTTCGAAAAACATTGTGGATACTTGCATGACTTTGATTTCCATTCCCATTTAAATTTCTGGTCCTCTTTTGGAGTTCCATCTTACTTTGATTATAGGAATACGATTTGTCTTAGTTGCTTGACTTCTCGATCCATAATCTCCACTCTGGTTCTTCTACAAAGTTGAGTTTGTCATCAAGTCGAAGCTCTTTTCATTGGAAATGACAAGGGATTCCGTAGATAAGCATTTTCATTTAGATTTAGAAATGTGAAGTACTATAGACATTTACTAAAGTCTTCAGGAAAGGATAGGAGCTCTAGTTTTGTATCGCCACTTAGGCCAAATCGTTCAAGGATTGTTTGAATGGTCCAATGTTACGTGGGTTAAGCTTTCCTCGTTTTCCAAATCGGATGACACCTTTATGAGGTGATACTTTCAATATAACACGATCTCCAACTTGAAATTTTAAAGGCTTTCATCTTATATTGGCATAACTTCTTTGCCGGTCTCTTGCAGCTCGCAAGCGTTGTCGAATTTGCACTATCTTTTTAGTGGTTTCATGGATTATTTCTAGTCCTGTAAGTTGAATATCTCCAACTTCGGCCCAGCAAACAGGTGATCTGCACTTTCGACCATAAAGTGCCTCGAATGGTGCTGCCTTAATACTGGCATGGTAACTGTTATTGTATGAGAATTATACCAATGGTAAGTGTCTTTCCCATCCTTTTCCAAAATCTATAACACAGGCTCGAAGCATGTCTTCAAGTGTTTGGATGGTCCTTTCACTTTGTCCATTGGTTTCGGGATGATATGCCCTACTCATGTCTAATTGAGTACCCAAAGCACTTTGTAATGATTGCCAGAATCTGGATGTGAAATGACTGTCACGATCCAAAATGATAGATATTGGCACGCCATGTCGGGAGACTATTTCTTTGATGTATAACCTTGTAAAGGTTTCCATACTATATGTCTCTTAGGTAGGGATGAAGTGTGCGGGATTTGGTAAGGCGATCGACAATGACCCTGATTGTGTCATGTCTGTTTGATGTTTTGGGTAGTTTTGTGATGAAATCTATTGTGATTCTCTCCCATTTCCATATAGGAATCTTCGGTTGTACCAGTAAGCCGGATGGCTTCTGACATTCTGCCTTAACTCTAGAACATGTTAAACATTTGCCAACATATTCAGCGATGATTGCCTTCATGTTAGGCCACCAATAGAGTTTCTTAAGATCCTGATACATCTTGTCAGAACCCGGGTGAATGGAATATTTTGATTTATGGGACTCATGCATGATCAAGTCTCTCAGATTACCAAAGAGTGGTAACCAGCTTCGGTTCTTAATACAACGAGTTCCATCAGGACGTATTTCAAATGCTTTATCCATTCCTCGTAAGTTTTCAGCCTTGATGTTTTCTTCTTTGAGTGCTTCGGTTTGAGCTTTAAGAATTTGTGAGGGTAAGTTTGGATGAATGGTCATAACTAATGATCTAACTCGGAGTGGTTTGATTCGTTCCTTCTGGCTTAAGGCATCTGCTATGACATTTACTTTTCCAGGATGATAGCGGATCTCACAATCGTAATCTGCAAGCAATTCTAACCAACGGCGTTGCCTCATGTTTAATTCTTTTTGATGAAGAATATGTGGAAGGCTTTTGTGATCAGTGAAAACTGTACACTTTGTACCGTATAGATAGTGTCTCCAGATTTTAAGAGCGAACACTACTGCTCCTAATTTGAGATCATGAGTGGTATAGTTTTCTTCATTAGGCTTAAGTTGTCGGGATGCATATGCAATAACCTTCTCTCTTTGCATTAACACTGCTCTCAGACCTTGATGGGATGCATCATAGTAGACAACAAAATCGTCATTTCCTTCGGGTAATGCTAAGATTGGAGCTTCACATAGCTTCTGTTTTAGCAGTTGAAAAGCCGATTCTTGGTCTTTACCCCAAATATACTTCTTGTTTTTCTGGGGGTCAAAGGCTTTGCAATTTTTAAGAAACCTTGGATGAATATTCGGTAATAGCCGGCGAGTCTTAGAATTGATGAACTTCCGTGGGTGTAGTGGGATATGCCCAGTTCTTAACTGCTTTAATCTTGGCGGGGTCAACATGAAGTCCTTGACTATCAATTAAGTGTCCAAGAAATTGCACGATACGAATCCAAAAATCACATTTAGAGAACTTGGCATACAACTTCTCTTTCTTGAGTAATTCTATGATCATTCTCAGATGATTTGCGTGTTCTTCTTCGTTACGAGAGTAGATGAGAATATCATCGATGAACACTATCACAAATTTATCCAAGTATGCTTTACACATACGATTCATGAGATCCATGAATACAGCAGGTGCGTTAGTTAAACCAAATGGCATCACTTGAAATTCATATGCCGTATCTTGTCTCTGAAAGCATTCTTAGAATATCTTATCCCTCACATCTCTTTGATTTGATAACCTGATCTTATGGGGGGGGGGGGGTCGATTTTGAGTAGACACTCGAACCAGTTGAAGTAGGGTCGAATAAATCATCAATTCTGGGTAACGGGTAACGATTCTTTACAGTAAGTTTATTCAACTCCAGGTAATCTATACACATTCCGAAAGATCCGTCTTTCTTTTTAACAAATATGCCAGGAGCTCCCTAGGGTGAAGTACTTGGTTGTATAAAACCTTGGTCTGCTAACTCTTGAAGTTGGTTAGATAGTTCCTGCATTTCTGAAGGAGCTAATCTATAAGGTGCGCGGGCTACAGGTGCTGCTCCAGGAATTAGATCGATTTGGAATTCTACTTGAACAGAACGGAGGAGGCCAGGTAGATCTTCAGGAAAAACTTTTGGGAATTCTCTAACTACGGAAATATCTTCTAATCTCTTCTCGTCTGGCTTCTTTTTCATTATTTGGGCTATGAAAACTTGACATCCTCTGGATATATACCTTTTGGTTTTTATACAGGATATAAGATTTAGTCGGGTCTTACTTCGGTCACCTCGAATGATCAAAGTTTCACCATCGATTGGGATATGGATGACTTTCTCGTCACAAATGATTCTAGCATGATACTTGGATAACCAATCCATACCAATGACAATGTCAAAACTACCGAGTTTAATTGGCATGAGATCAATTTCGAAATTGATTAACAAAGTTAGAGGGTCAACCCTGATAACGGTGTTGTGCTTACTAATGTTTTCCGTCAGCTCATTCGATATGTAAAAAGGTATCTATTGTAATAGGCGGGATATTTAGCATAGAGGCAAGAGATGTGAATATGAAGCTTTTATCGGCTCCAAAATCAAATAATACTCTAGCTAAATGCTGGTTTAGGATAAACATACCCGTAACTACTTCGGGTCTTGATGAGCTTTCCTATCCCTTAGCATGTAGGCTCTTCCCTGGGCATTGATGTTGGTCTTTCGGCACTGATTTGTATAAATGCCCTTTTTACCTCCACAACATCACAAATAACAGTCACTGTTAGTTGATTACTTCCAGTGCTGGCCTCTTGTTTCGGCAGATCCTTAGTCAAATGGCCCACTTGTTGCAAGTAATTACACTTAAATAGTAAACAAGGTCCGGTGTGATGGAGAATCACATTTTCTACATAATGGGAGGTTTTCCGGCATACCTATGTTTCTCAGCATGATGGGTACATACTCCGCTTTTTGACAACTTCTTGCTTTTGGTTCTGTTGTGGGTTGTGATTATTTAGTGGTTGTTGGTGTTTTGGTGTTACGTAGTTGTTGTTGTTGCGGTAATGTTGTTGTTGAACAGCATTTCTGTCGTCAAACTTTCGTTATGAATCACTTGATACTTAGCACCGGAGTTGCTTTGTACATTATCCATTAAGCCCTTGGCTATGTTAATGGGTTTCCTCTAAAGTTTGAGGCGTCGAGGTGGTAACAAAACCCTTCAATAATACTTCTAGGTAAACTCCTCCGAAGAAGGCTTCTAGGATTTTTCCTCGAGTTTGAACCATGTTCGGTGCAATATGACTGCTACTTCATTGGAATCTTCTACGTAGAGGTTTGAGATCATTTCCCTTTACAGTCAGATTGTAAAGTTCATCTTCCATCTTTTTGACTTCAGTTCGAGGACAATACTTGTTTGTTAAGAGCCTTTTCAATTTAGTCCAGGTGATTTGATTGGCTTGATCTACTCCCATAGGTTGGGCGTATGCATTCTACCAGGACAAGGCATCATCAATAAAGGTACCAGTAGCAAATGTTACTTTGTTTTCCTTGTTACATTTGCTTCAAGAGAATACTGATTCGGTCTGTTTAAACCAGCGGATGAGGCCAACTGCTCCTTCCGTACCATTAAAGTAGAAAGGTTGACAACTTATAAACTCTTTATAGTTTCCCGTTTTTGCTACAGGAGTTCCAGTAGGACACGGTGTTTTCCTGTTGTATTACTAGTAAGCAGCCATTGTTTGCAGCTGTTCATCCCGAGCCGCAGTGACACTGTCAGCAACTAGTTTCTTAATGGCAGCTTGATTCATGGCCGGTGCTTCAAATGTTGACGTCCTTTTGGGAGGCATTCTATTGACATAAGACAACACATAATAAGAATGATATCACAAGTCTTAAAATGATTAAAGTGCACAAATAAACATTGTCACAATAGTGATATCGAAATCATAGATAATTCATATCAAATAAGTATCTATGATTTATTTAGAAGTCAGGGTATGATTCATAATGATGATGACGGAGATGATGATGCAAGAGAGATAAGTCGCTATTATATAACGGGATTGCCATTATATTATATTAAGAACAACTTACCTTTGTACTATACATAGTCAAGATTTGACAAGTGTTTTTATTTATACCACACATCTCGTGGCTAGGTTATAATAAAAGCGATAACTAAGATCTAATGAGTTTATTATAGGTAAAGATTAGGATAGTTACTAATATCTACGAGGTCCTTCTTGCTTTATCTTGAGTTCATTGATGGCATTCAAAAGACTTTCCTTATCTTCTTGATGACGAATCTGGATATCGTTGATGATGTGTTTTAGATCAGTAATTCTAAAGCGAGCCAGAGAAATTTTGTAGTTATTTACCATCCGCTTCTTCTGAAGTTTAGAAATTTAAGCACGAGGCATGTTTGGAGTTCTTCTTAGATTGTCAAAGTCTTGTTGGATAATCACCTGACCTTTTCCGAGTCCTTCGATTTTGTCTTTCATGTATATTAATACGGTCGAGAGAAAGTTTCTTCTAGATAATTCAAGATATCCTCAATTTGCTTCCGCGTCTACGTTCTAGACTTGACTTACGAGAGCTTCTTCCTAACTCAAAGTCTTGAGGTAGGCAGAAGAAGAGTGAGGATGATCGACACAAAACTCTTAAGGATCGTTTCTTTGGTGGTAGTAGTCCTTCAGGAAGAAAGAATTATGAGATTAAGCATTGATGATTGAGGTATGATAGTTGGAGGTGGGTAGGTTAATTTTTTCAACATAAATGCTTGCATAACTTTCATGTAGGAGATCATCATGAAAGAGCAAAGAGTTGGAGAAACTATTGAAACTACACCAATGAGTTAGAAGAGCAAGAATAAGTATTTTCGCCGTGAAGCTGAAGACAAGTTTTCGCAGAACCGTGATAAATCCTGGAAATTGGAGGAAAAAGCATCCTCAATACCGAAAGTAAAATGGTTAGGAGAAGACATCCGTTTCTGTTAACAACCCAGTGGTAAATAACATAAGTTATTATTATACAAAAGGTATTAAAGTTCAAGTAATCTTTTACAACTAATTCGGATAAGTTAGTGGCACAGAGGACTTTTCTTGGCTAGAAAAAGAAAAGTATTATATTAAGGTTTTCACCTTGTTCTCTCAAACCGTGGCGCTTGAGACCCAATCTATTAAATTTAAAAATTCCGTATTAATATAATTATACAACAAACAACCAACCAAACAAACAACACCAAACCCCCGAAACAACACCTACAACACCAACACAAAACAAACACCCACCGCCGCGCTTTCGTACTACCTTCAACCCCCTGAGCTCAACACACAAAAAAATAACAAAAAAAAACAACAAAAAACTCTGGCCAACCCCACGCCAGCCAACAACCGCCCATCCCCCCACTCACCACCATCTCTTCCCGCCAAAAACATACACCCCCCCCGGACACTCCAAAAACCCGACGCCACCAAAACACAAACCTACCACCCCCCACACCGCGCCAACACGTCTCCCCAAGAACCCTCATTCGCCCCCCATTACCCCATTTACAAGCAATACTCAACCCCTCCCTACGAACCCATAATAGCAATGTTTAACACACATAAAATATATTAATAGAAATTAAATAAACACACCAAACAAAACCTCACCCCTTTTTACATATAGCACGGAAGCATAATCCTGGGGTATTATTTCCTAGTACAACAGTCATAATCATAGAAAACGACTACGAAAGAGACTTTTTTTAAAAGATAAAGTTATCACATCATAATTTATCAGAGTTTTTTATAAACAGAGTTCCCAATATCTACATGATAACTTAAAGTTTGAATGAAAACATTTAACCATTTTTAGAACGTGCCACTCTCCGTCGCCATAAAAGTATCAGTTACCTGAGATTAAACAAGTTAAAAAGTCAACACAAAGGTTTGAGTGAAATTCATAGTTTAATAAAGTATGTTTGAAATACCAGTACAATAATGGGTTTACGGTGTTTAGACACCCATAGTTTTATAATAATTGCATGCATGTACAATATCCATGAAAAACCAATATTATTTCCCTACGAGCTCATTACACCAGAAAGTCCTTAGTTAAATAATCATAAATAATTGCCCCAATGGGTGTCTTTGCCAAAACACTCGTAAAGTTATTTAAATGTGTGCTATTAGTTACCGACAATATAGGTACACCAACGAGGAGTCCAGTCCCAAATAGATCTATTCATAGCATTTGCGCTTACCCCGACGAGTAATTAACGGTTCATGATAGTGGGGACTTAATGGCAAAAGTAGGGACTTATGCAATAATGTATCAGGATAGCATACAGAAAAATACTTGCATTCATGGTTTATAGCATGTATCCCCCTCGCGGGTTTATGAAACATTTAAAAGATTAAATGCGAGGCTATGAACTCACCTTAACAGTACAAGGAAATTTGATTGATGGCAAAAGTATATGAAATTAAAGTAACGGTTTCGTCACACAACTTGGGTAATATGTCAAGTCTTAGTTTGATTGGATATGTTTTATATCATAATGAAATATCATTTTGATTGGATTTATTATAGAAATATCGTATCACTGTTCGGGCCATCATAATTCAGAGGTCATGTAGAAAACGTTTGAGGAGCTAGGACACTTTAAATCGTAAATCCAACAAACTTGTCAAAACGTATACCCAAATGAAAACCCCTTACATAAAGCTCCCTAGTAATGTGATACATTATAGTTTTAAATTTCTTCAAAAGCTAGAATAATTTATATATATTTTAATAAATTATATAAAAATATAATATTTTTATAAGTTGCAAATTGGCAATATATAACCTATGGATATTAAGAAACTTTTACAAGTTTAGTTCTTTATATATAAAGTATATATAATTTAAACCTTTAACTTTGAAACTTAGAAAAATAGGTCCTTATAGTTATAAATTTAAGAAAATGACATTTTCAGCCCCTTTAGTTATAAATTTCAGAAAGTTACGATATATACCCCTATGCATGGAAACTTTTGCAAAACAAGTCCAAAAAGCCATGCAAGGTTATTTTAAGATTCCAAATGATATTTGCAGGTTATAGCTTATTAGAATAAGCTAAAATAAGATGTTTTAACGTAACGAAAGTTTAGAAAAAGGATTCGTTAGCCAGAAAATCAAAACGGGTCATTTTAAGAGTTTTTATAAAAAACACATGGGTTTGAGGATTCAAAGCTTCAAAAAAGAGTTCATACATGATCTTAAGAGTATTATGAACATTATTGTACAGAATATAAGCTTATGGAACAAGATCTTAGGCTTACTTGAGCTAAAATGGGTCGAAATGGGGTTTTCGGGTTCGTACGCCTAGTAACGACTTCAAGGCTTCGTTTTTCTTGCTTCTTGGCTTCTATTCTGAGCTTAGGGACTTCTATTGATCTTATATTGCTGCTATGGA
The DNA here is from genome assembly GCA_026074375.1 of Tanacetum coccineum. NCBI lineage: Eukaryota > Viridiplantae > Streptophyta > Magnoliopsida > Asterales > Asteraceae > Tanacetum > Tanacetum coccineum. The sequence goes on along the minus strand of BQNB010002286.1, from coordinate 74,252 downwards.
AGGCTAGAATTCTATTTGAGGGTATGAGATAAGATGTGTGGGATGAAATGAAATAAAAGGGGTGTTTTCGAGCTAAATATAGCCTTCAGGAGACCTTAGTGACCAGTATATTTACTCATATTTGATAGTTTCAAGGCTACCTTAGCTAATCAGGAAGCTAGAATGATGAGTAGGAAGAGCTAGAAGACTAGCTAAGAAAGGTGGAAGGATTTTGGAGTATTTGTGTGGTTCGGATAGGAAAAGGAAGACAAGGAGGCGATGGAGGTGCTTGTAAGCCACTTGGTTGCTTTCTTAGTGATGTCAAAAGAGTGCTTGATTTTGCTAGGTTATGCCACTTGGGTTAAAAATGGGTCAAAATGAAAGAAAATGGTGTCGTGGTTGGTTTTTTCTTTTCAGGTTAGGTGAAGGTTTTAAAATGCGGATTAGGTTTAGGATAAGTGTAATTAATGATTAGGGATTAGTTGTATAGGACTAAGAATAGGGCTTAGATTAAGGTTTAGGGCTTAGGTTTTTAGGTTTAGGGTTTATTTTTAGTTGAAAGTAAAAATAGGGTTTATAGGTTTAGTTTTAAGAATTAGGGTACAAAAAACCATGGGTTAGGGTTAAGATTATGGATAAATTAAGGTTAGGAGTTATGAATTAAGTACTTGTACCTTGTGAAAAGTAGTGAAAAGTTATAAACATGTTTAATGAGCTTAAATGACCTAATTAGGTTATTAGGTATTATTGACTTGAAAACATGAGCTTAAATGATTTATACAATGACTTGGGAGGAAAATATAGATTCAAATAAGGTGCATTGTACCCTAGTACATTATGATTAAAAGCTTATAACTTTCATTTTATAATGTATACATGTACAAATAATTGGGGGTTTTGTATGTAAACGATAACGTTACAAAATTTCTTGTTTTTGAAATAACGTTTTGAAAAGTACATTAAATGGATAATGTACTCAGTAAAAATGATATTAGGATATAGACTTAACATATTAGGATGTTTATATGATATAACATAGATATAGATGGCATTAATATAGGTTCCATGAGCTCGTTTACTTTAGAGATGCAAGTTACGTTAGCATATTTAATAAAGCAAAAATTACCTATAAGAAGTGATATATTTAACTAGAAGATATTACATAGCATCTAATTTAATAGATGGATATTACAGTGCATCTAATTTAATAGATGGATAATTACATTGATGAAAATTACGAGTTGTTATAAAGAGCCAGTACAGAGAACATCCACAACAGAACTCTCAACAATACCCAAAGCTAAAAGCATTACTTTTAGAGACCTTGGTGAATCTACAACAAGAACAACACTAACTCCAATACCTTCAAACATAAATTATAAAGGCAAAGCTAAGATGATTGAATCTGAGAAGCCTTTGAAGAAGAAAGAACAAATAAGACTTGATAAAGAACTTGCTTTCAAGCTACAAGCTAAAGAAGAACAATCAAGACTTGCAATATAGTAAATATAAGAAATTTTAAGATAGCCAACATTACATAGGATAATGATTAAGCATGATAGAGCTGATAGGATTATTTGGCTGAAAGATTGCAAGGTAATTGAGAGCAAGAAGAATTGACAGATGAAGAGAAGGCTAGATTGTTTGTAGAACTCTTGGAGAAGAGAAAGAAACACTTTACAACATTAAGAGCTCAAGAAAAGAGGATCAAGCCACCAACTAAAGTACAAAAGAAAAGTACAATGTCAACTTATCTAAAACACATGGCTGGTTACAAGCAAGGTCAATTGAAGAACAAGTCATTTGCAGAAATTCAAAAGTTATTGATAAAGCCATGACAAGGGTAAACATGTTTGTTGATATGGATACGAGTTGTTGGAAAGAGCTCAAAAAGGCTAAAGCAGAGATGGCACAAGAGAGTAGTTCGAAGAAAGCAGGAGAAGAGCTAGAACAAGAAGTAGCAAAGAAACAGAAAATGGAAGATGATAAAGAGAAATAAGATCTTAAACAATGCTTTGAGATTGTCCAAGATGATGAAGTGGCAATTGATGTTATATCCTTAGCTACCAAGCCTACACCCATTGTAAATTTTCAGATTCATAGAAAAGGAAGGAATGGCTATTATGAAATAATGAGTGCTAATGAAAGTGCCATACTTATTATTTAGTCAACTACTCAAAGAGTTTGACAGAGAAGACTTGGAAAATCTATGGAAGTTGGTTAAATCTAAGCATGGGAATACAAGACCAGAAGAAGGCTATGAAAGAGTGCTATGGGGTGATCTAAAGACTATGTTTAAACATCATGTAGAAGATCTAATATAGAGGAATTTACAAGGAAAGAAAGTATTACTTTGGAGGCTATATATTCATTTTGGAATACATCTTATGTGAGGTTTGAAGATATCATGTCAATATTGCTAGTTGAGAAGAGATATCCCCTACACCTGCAACAATCACTGATATGCTAAATAAGAAGCTGCAAGCTGACTATTGGAATAAAATGTGTTATTAGCTTCTTAAGCTTATGACAAAGCAAACTCAAGAAACATTGAAGAGTTATGAAGCAACCTCCTGTGATAATGAAGCATATATTGAAGAAACTTGATGATTTTAAAGATAAATATCAAGTTTAGGAGAGGATTATTAGGATTAAAAGCCTCTTGATGTTGTTTAGAAGTTACTACTGCTAAGTGAAAGTTAAAACTGTTAAGGTATTAGTTACTGCTGCTAAGTATAAATTAGTGTTTTTGTTAGTATCCTTTAATGAAAAAAATTCTAAGTATGTTAGTACTCCGTAGTATTTACTACTGCGAGTGTAAGTTACAATCTGCAAGTATATAAAAGTACTGCTAGTATAATTTATTACTGCTAGTAAAATTTACTACTGCAAGTTACTAACTACTAGTGTAACCTTAGTACTGCTAATCGAAGATTGAAGAAAACTATCTAAGTAGTTATGCAGCTTGTACACAGTTAGAGTTGCTGGTACAAAAAAGTTACTACTGTTGTGTAAAAAGTTACAACTGCTAAAGATTAACAACTGTTGGAAGAGTTTAAGCGGACAGGGAAGATATCAAATACTTATGATATAAAAGCTAAAGATTGCTTATGTGATAAGATATGAGATATTTTTGAAAAAGAAACGGTATGAAGTTATTTGTTTAAAGATCATGATAACTTAGACAAATATTTTTACGCCGGTTCGGAACTACCCTTGGTGTATAAAAGAAGGATCCTGAGGGCATAGAGTTAGATTATCTAAAGAAAATCATTTTGTTTTTGATATCGATATAGCTTCATGATTTTGTAACCTAAACACAATTAAGAAGTTTCTATATCTTAAGGCTGAAAAGTTTTGATAAACTTTTTGATAATTAATCTTATTTATTACTGTTTCATTGAAAATTCTAACTTAGTATACATTGACTAGATTCCGCATAGTCTTTGATATTCACAATCAAAGTTTCTATCCATAGTTGTTTTGGTATTTTATTCAATACAACTTAGGCTTCTACAATCTAAACATGATCTATTCTTATGGGATCAACACCATTTTAATTATCAAACAACACCCTATCAAACCCCAAATATTGTTTGATTATCAATTAAACCCTTAAGGGATGTTTGGTACGGTAGAATGGTGGAGAATGGAATAGCTTTAAAGAATGAGAATGCAGAGAAAGAGAATGATGAAAAAAAGTAATTAATTCTCTTGTTTGGTAAAAACAATCAATACAAAAAATATGATGAAAAACGATTCACTATGTTTGTAGCATTACAATGGTGTAATGAAAAGAAGTTTTAGGCCACCTGAAAATATCGTTTTTATCAAAATCTGATATTTATGTTATACACAATATAATCGGTTTGTAATTTTATATTGTTCAACTATTGAATTTACTTTTAAGTAGAATAATTATCCAATTGGAGTTTTGGATTCTTCACATTTTGATAAGGATTAATCGATTGAGTCAAAGAGCACAAATCACTATAATTAAAATAAAATTAAATAACTTTATTAGATGTTAATTATAGTGATTAGAATGGATACATTTAGGTTTGGAAAGATTAACAAATATCAACACATGAAGAGGGATTTGCATTAATGAAGGTTGAATGACCAGTTGCTACTCTGATGTCATCACACAAAAAGTCATCAATTTTGATGAAGATCAACACATAATTTTTTGGCAGCAGTTACTCTGATGGGATCAAAAGCCAAACTCAGATTGAAAATAAAGATAAATTTCAGATGTGAATTGGAAATAAAAAGAAGAAGCTTGTTCATAAGTGAAGAATATGAAGCATCAACAAGTTAGAGATATTTGGGGTTGATTTTTTTTATTTTGAGAGCATTTGCGTTGCAGATGACCTCATTCTAATTGAAAAAAAATTTAATGAATTCCATAATTTTTAGTTGCTGCTTCTATTCTCATCATGATGAATAGAGAATGGGCTACCTTTAAAAATATTCATTCCATTTTCACCATCTTTATAAAGAAACAAAATGGTGGAAAGAGAATCGAAATCTGATTCTCCATTTCCATTCTCTAGCTTAACAAACGCGAGAAACAATTCCGATTCCATTTCTTTGCATTCCATTCCATCGTACCAAACACCTCCTTAAGACTTCTTGTAAAATACTTGTAAATGATCAAGACCAACTTGTTCTTGCACCTTGTGGTTGAGCCGTGGGTTATGGGAAGCAAAAGAGGGAGAGAAATTGATTTTTGCTAAGTGTGAAGTATGAGAAAAATGAAACCTAGTTGCTTCCGTTTTTTCAAAGTGAACTTATGGCAAGTCCTAAAGTATCTTTGCATATGTATAGTAAGAAATATAACCATAATTGGTGATATCTCTTCTCTTCTTTAGATCATGTTTATATGAGCAATTCAAAAAAAGTTAGGTAGAGGATCACGAAGTGTTATAACTTGATCACATAAGGCTTAAGGTTGTGTTAGAGGCTTAAAAGTGGAATTGCCAAATTTAAAAAATAATTCACAATACAACATATAAAAGAAGAGGGGGGGGAGCTCTATGGCAAAAAAAGAATAAAACATTTAATTTTTGGTATTTAAGTATTTAAATATGAGTGTAATAATATAAAGAAGTTAAGGTGGAAGTGTATAATGCATGCGGCACTAAATATGTAAATCACTGAGATTACGTTAAAACTATAAATTAATATTCGTAATAGTCAAACACATATTAGACGTAAACTCTATATGTTTAATGCCGGATTACATTTAAGCTTTTTCAGTTTACGCGAATTTGAACTTAACGGTTTATGCTAAAAGCGAACATGTAGTGTTCAAAGTAAATATTTTTTGAGTTTTATTGACGTAAAATGAAACCTAAAAAATACGGATTGTCACAATTGCGAACATTGTAAAGTTTTAAACCTGGATCGAATGAGGGATGGGAAAAAAACCAAACCAATGAGGAAACCAAAAACCCCGCTGTTTTTGGGAGCAAAATGGATTAGGAAAAACTTCTTTTGTGTAATGTTTTTTAAAAAGTTTTGATTTTTTTAACGTGGTTATCATTATTTATGTTTAATTTGTTGAAAACTTATAAATGCTAGTGATTAATATGTTATTAGTGGGTTTCATTCTTCATATTAATGCATGTAATCACATTTGTAGAAATATGGCTAGTAAAAACAATAATCAGAGAATAACGTATATTTGGTGGAGCATTGTGCTCGTAAAGACGCCCTGATAAGATCCACAACGGGGATTGGAGAGGGTTTGGGTGAGCATCTCTCCCCAATAGAGCGCCACGATAAGATCCCCATCGGGAATCGAGACGGGTTTGGGGCGTGGTTCGCTAATCGGGTTTGGGGATGGGAGGTGACTGCCCCGCCCCAAACCCGCCCATTGCCATTCCTAGATCTAATACGATTGTCTGGATAAATATTTCTTAAACGTATGCAAATACAAATGAAAACACTTGCAATATCGAGATTTTAAGGCTTACTATTACTTTCAATTCTCGACTTGATAAATTACATCCTCTAATTCACACCATGGCCAGATGAGAATGTTTTCAATATATAGTTTTATAGTGTGTAACCATTTAAGTAAAATGCATATTTCTAATTGCATGTAATAAATGCATTAGAAAAAATGTAAAAAAACGAGTAGGTTTACCCGCGCTCCGCTGCGGGATGGTTACCGAACGTTATTTCGGGCTAGGAGTGAGCATTGTTGATGTTTTGGATGCCGTTGTTATGTTTTAGCTTTTGTGTATGATCCTGACTCAAACTTGCAAACTTGCTAAAAGCTCGAGTCAGAATCACAATCTGGTGTGGGTCAAAAATAGTCTAATGACCCATTTATGTTCAAATCATATCAACATCACATTTAAAAATCACTTAATCAATAGAATCAAAGCTAGTAAATTACATTATATATAAGTAAACAAGAGCACAATTTTTTTTCACATGGAGTTATGGTGGAAAATGCATCATTATGGGTTTTAAAGCTGAGCTTCCTAAAATCTATAAGCATTCAGAAACCCTATGGCTTCACTATAACACCCCGTGATTTCAGGTCATGTTACGACTCTGAGTTTTCATTATTTAACTATCTTCTTTTATTATTTTAGCTTGTTTCGCGTAGCTATGTATCTAAACCGCGTTGATTAAATCGCGTATGCACACAAAAGTCATCGTTTAGCTAGAAACGTAACCTAAACTCATTAAGACTTTAATTGATCCTTTCCTATTAGTTGTTTAATTTATTTTTCACGACAAGAAAGAACTTGGTCACGTGTACTTAATACTATCAAAGTAACAAACATTAAAAACACTACACAAATTGCAACTCTCTATAGGCTAAAGCTATATAAAACTAAAAAAAAACCCATGGGATCCCGACAAACACGAATAAGTGTTGACATTTTTCTCCCAAAATTTATGTATTCACGTATTTGATTATTATTATAGATAAACATAAGTATTCCAAGCCCCTTTTTACCTCCTTAAACCACCGGGTAAAAGCCCACCTCTTTTCATCCTTATAAAACCTCAAACTCACATGAAACCTAGCTGCTCTTTCTCTTAGTTTTGCTCCCACGTATCAAACAGTATACCACTTTATAACACTATGCATTGACTATGTAGAAACCAAAAAATCCCTTACCCCAATTGGATTAACATTAGAATGTGATTTCTATTGAAACATTGTGCCTCCATTCTTTGTGGGTATAAAGAAACTTTCATTCTATTTGCAAACACAGAATAAATAACAACATCCACAGTATCATACATCACCCAACCCACTTTGGGGTGGTTGTTTTCTTGTCATTCTGGTTTGACTTGCACTTATATGCAAGCAAACCCACCCCATTATACACTCTTCATCATACACCAAAACCTTAAAAACCCTAAACCCTATTCGTCACTTTTGGGTTTCTGTTTGATCGAAGTTCCAGCAAGTAAGAGAAGTCTACGGGTTGTTACAAGTGCGAGTGGAAAACAAAGCGTGGTGGACGTTTGGTTTAATAGTTTGGTAACGAGTTGGTTTTGGTGCCGAGTTAGGGTTTTCTTTGGTTTGAAATTAGGGTTTTCGTTTGGGTTCAAGCCGATAACCAAATTCTCCTCAACTCTTATGAGTCCCACGTCCTTACTACTTTATTATACGTATGCAATCTATGTCGTAGTGTTGTGCTTAAAATCGATTAAGAAAGAAAACCATTTCTTTTGTATACTTTCCGATATGAAATCGAACAACATTATAACTTTTATAAATTTGTAAAGTGACCAATAAGTTATGAGCATACTAGGGTATAAAGTGTAAAACTCAGCCCCTTTGTAGTTTAGACACGTTGGTTAGATAGAAAGAAGAAAGAGTATGTATTGTTTAGTTTTAAAAACGCAACCCACACCCTATGATTTTATGTACTTATTCGGCATCTAGAATGGACCATAAAAATCGCACTTTGTTTTATATTCAAAAACAGACGATTAAGGATTAGTTTGCCCGTTTGTAAACACTTATTGTTCTCAATTAAAAAAGAAGTTATAAAGACCCCAAAGTTAGGCGGGCAAAACTGTCACATTTGTCCACTGCCATTGTAACCAGCCAGCGAAAGCACTTTTCTTTTGAACTAATGTGACGAAATTACTAGAAGGAATAACGAACTAAGTGTTGTTAAATAAAGCCCGAAGTGCTAGCTTTAACTTGGAATAGAAATCCCCCTGTTTCGTTTAGTATTCTGCTCGCAAATCGTGTGTGTACTTGGCTGTTTGTCACGAGTGTCGACAATTTGTCTAACACTTTGTGTGCACTCAGCCAGGTCTGCCCAACTTGCACCCCCATATTTTGACCTATTTTTGACCTAGTTAACGACCCCGACACACAAAGGTTATAAAATATGAATGATAGATAATAGGTCATAGTTTACTAAGGTATTTTTACTTCGTCCTAACATTGAGTATCGAGGTTAAAATTTGATTCCAAAACTCTGACCACGTAAACAATACATGCTGAAACCAACCCTTATTTTTCTAAGTATAAAAACTGTCTTAGCGAGACGCCTACTTATAGCCCATTTTTAACCCGTTAAACGACCCCGTTGGTCAAAACTTAAAGGATGAAAGTTATAGACGACCTATTTGAGATGTCAAATGTATTTTTACTTTTCATGATTGTTAACTAATGAATCCAAAATTAAATTGTAAAACTCTAAGTCGTCTCATATTAAAACTTGATAATATATACGCTTAACTCAATTAATAATCGTCACTGTTTCGTCTAATTATTTGACTCACTTAGAGACTAAACCAAGGGCAATGTATATTGAATTAACTATAAAAGTACTCACGACCTAGTTTCTAAATTGTCCGATATCGTAATTTACATGTTTGATGGTATGAGATTATGACCCGATACATTTGGCCAATTTTTATGAATAACCACATTTTAAACAAGTAATATTTTTCAAACTTAACCACAATATTAAGGATAAGATTGCATACATTTTAGTATAATACATGATTAGTAATATGCGTATTATTCATTTAGGTAGCGGATAGAGTTTTGCATCATTTTCTGTGCCTGCACCTATTTGATATTATCTTGCTATTGCATCGAGGTGAGTTTATAGTTCCCATCTTATACTTTTCAATTATTTATCAAATCTCGGGGATGAGATCATGTTTGTTTTACAAAATAGATGCAAGTACATTTTATTTAAAATATTACGAGTTTGCCTAAGTAGCTATAACCCACTATGCCCATTATCATGAACTGTTAATTACTGGATTGTAAGCACGAATGTTATGAATAAATCTATTTGGGAATTAACATCCTCGTTCGGGCAAGTAGCGCTTGCTAGTATTTCGGTTGAACAGAACGACGAACGCATACCATGTTGGACTCATAGATGTTACGGGTTGAATATCTGCATTGGGCACATCATTTATATGTAGTCGATATATACATTGTTGAGCTTCAGTGTCATGAGCTTAGTGTATTTCGTAATATATTTTTGTGATATTGTAATTGCTACTCTATTATAGGGAAATCTTGCTATCCGCTTTATTTAATTTATAAACCTATAAATTCACCAACATTATTGTTGACGTTTTAAAACATGTTTTCTCAGGTACTTAAGTGCTAGGTGCTAGCTTGATGTGCATTGGAGTCTAAACAATACAATATTACTTTTCAAACGACACTTAGAGGTCGTTCTCTCATGACTTGTGCAATGGTATTTTGAAGTAATGCCCCCGGAACATCATTTCCGATGCGACACATTTTTGGGGGTGTTACATATTTTGCTTATTCGAATTTTAACAGCTTATCAGTTTTAGCTTTTTCTCTCGTTTTTCTTTGCAAACCCTTAGAATAGTGTCTAGTATTTTCCCTAATTTTTTCAGAATTTTCAGTTTTTATTTAATATTTTTAATTGAATTTTGAGTTTAAAAAGCTTAAAATTTAGTTTTAAAAATAATAAAAATACAAAAAAATATATTTTCTGTTTCTAAAAATTAATTTTATCATTTTAGTCTAATAAATTTGCATTTTGAGTTTTTAGAGTTTAATTTAATAATTTTTAGTTTATCCGTTAGTCGTTAATTAATCGTTAAGTGCTTAATTGTCGTTAGAATTTAATTGTGCCTTTAATTTTAGTTTAGCGTGCCTTTATATGCTTTCTCTTTGCATTGGTAGATTTAGAAACCAAAACCAAAACTTAAATGACAATCAAGCTCGATTTACAACATGAACGTAGATTTTCATTCACCTCTCACCGAGGAGAACGATACCCGTGTTGATTACTTATTATTCTTTCCTAAGAATAACTTGTATGATACTTTGCTTATGTATATGTGTATATATATTATTGAGGGTTATTTGTTTGATACATATTTCCACGTATATCAAAATGGCACCGCTGTCGGGGATCGAACCCGGGTCACCCGCGTGACCGGCGGGAATACTTTCTTCTGGTGTAGCGATTTTTACGGGATTGTTCATATTCGAGCCTAGAAGATCCTTTCTCCGTGAAAGTTTTCGTTTTATATAAAAACCCAAAAATATTTTTCTATTCTATTTTCCTTTTATATTTAAAAATTAAAAATAACCGTTTGTTAATTATCAAATCGGCTCACCTTTAGTAAACAAACTATAAGAGAGGTATAAGGAGGGTCGATCCTATGAACTTCGAACCGAAAGGAGAAGGTTTTTAAAATGCTTCGCGCTTACCCGCTCCTCCGCTTCATTGTGCGTTTTTCTAAGAGACTAATGTTCACCTTTTGGAATTTCGGTTACTAAAAAATATTTTCTTTCTTTTTTTTATTTTAATTCCTTATGCATTAATTTTTCAAATTAAATAAATATCCTACTATACCCTCATATCAGTTTAATTTCTTATATTCTCTAACCCTCCTAATATCGTTAATTCCGTTCTTATGTCTTCACTCAATCAACGTAGTTGTTTTTGGGTGTGGAGATCCGATAGATGGTTTATGTTGTCGATGGTGTACTTGTGAGAGGTGTGGATATAATCTTAGAGATGGATTTTGTTTGTTTTGCAATTCAAGAGCCAGAAATTCATTCATTTATGATTCAAATCCGAATTCTTTCAAAAATCCTCTCGATTTTTCTTACCATCCATGTGGAAACCTAAAACACGTGATAGGTTCTTTGATCGTTTAAGCTCTTGTTTGTTTAGAACATGATCTAGGATGAATTAATAACAAAGGCGGAATATTCAAACATTGAATCATTGTTATATAATCACAGAGGTTTTTTCATCATCATCCAACCTACGATACATGACTACTACAAATTCCCTAATCATACCTGTTCAGTGGAAAGACGGATTACATCAACAAACTGTAAAGGAATCATAAGATTCTTGAGGCTACACCACCATGCTAGCATCTATCTCTTGTGGGACGTGTAAACCCACACACACAACACGTTTTACACCTTTGGTGCACACACACTTTTTGGCACACTTAAAACCTATGTCTATGATCTCTTTATATAAGGGAAGATCATGACTTACAAAGGAAACCTAATACAATTAGAAAACTATTAAAAACATAAATCAACATTAATTCTTTCCTATCAACATAATAGCATTAATAACTTGTCTTTATCCTTTTTAGAGCAAGTCACATGTGGTTCTTGTTTCCTTCTTTAAGTAGATCTCTGAAATCTTACATCTTGTGTAGAAGATTTATCATTTGTCTTTAAGTTCCTTCATATTCCATCATCTTGTTTTGTCTAATGCAACTATATAAGGGGGAACACAAAATAATTCCCAACAATCTTCCCCTAGTTGATAATGACAAAACCAAATAAGCACAAACTTCCCCTGAAGTTAATATACGAATGAAACCTCCCCTTAAACTACCAAGGATCTATAAGTTTCAAATCATCAAATCTATTTCCTTTTTAGGGGTCTTGTGAAGATATGCAACTTGGATCTTTACAACTACAAACCATATATCACACTACCAATCTAGCCTTCCAATGACTCAAATTACCCTCCATGACGCATAATAAGAAAAATGAATTTAAGTAGTAGAAATTTAAATTAGCAGTAGTAATAATGACTTAGAAGTAGTAAATGAAAACCTTATTCTCAAGTGGTGCATGAACATATCCTGATGGTTAAAATTTTTGTCAATTAAGCTTCCCCTGAAACCAATATGTTAACCATCTCTTGAATCTTCAAATTCTGTAGGCTTTTTGTAATGATTACTGATGAAGTACACTTGATATACCAAATTTAAAATTGAAGTAAAATCCCCTAAATTTGTTACTTAAGATTGCACTGTTGTAGATTGAAAAATGGTGTAGAGAATTTGTGCTGATCAAATCTCTAAAAACACATCACCTCTTGAATTTATCCACATCGACATCTTCGTGTGACACTGAGCACTACAACATAGTTTACCAGGTCCTCAACCAACCACCCCTTGACCGCTGGAAACTAGATAAACCAAGTCCCAATCATAATTCGTATTCGTTCAAGCAAGTTATCATTGAAATCATGCAACCACCCAACCCCGATTTCAAGATAAAATAAGTA
>BQNB010002286.1:12961-60680 GCA_026074375.1 Tanacetum coccineum | reverse complement strand
CAATGGAAGAAGCACCTGGATTGCCAACTACCAGATTTTCACCAACATGCAAGGGTCCATCAGGAAAATATATTGGATGCAGTTGTTTACTTGGAAGTTCTGCCTTAGCAGTATCATCTAGACCGAGAAAAGACCAGAAGATTGAAGTAGTCCACCATCTAGGCAAAATCTTCACACTTTTACCAAGTGAAAAATATACAAGGTTTGTAAGAGAGCATACAAAAGAAGGACGTTCTGCAATAGCATTTCCATCTATATGAAGCTCACCTGAGGTTTTGATACTGCCAAGATCTTCAGGCAGTTTGTCCATTTTTAAATTGGAAGAGAAACTAAGGCGTTTGCAGTTTTTAATATTTACAACAACAAGCCTCTTAAGCATTCTAATTGATGGGTGAACTGTAACCAAATTCATACAACCTTCAAGACATAGCTCTTCCAGATTTCTAATTTCTGAGAAGTCCGGGGTACTTGTTAGGTTACAACAGTGCCTTAGGTTCATTACTTTCAACCGACTTAAACACTGAAATCAATAGAAAAAGATAAGTTCTTAAATCATTAGGTGTAAAACGGGAACAAATTTATGGGAAAGTAAATACCTTTGGTGTTGTCCAAAGTTGTTTTATGTTGCTGTAAGAGAGGTCGATGGCAACAATGTTTTGTGGATAGAAATTTGAAGGTAAGTACTTGAAAGGGCATCCATGCCAACAAAACAACCTTAGCTCATTGGACAAATAATACAAATTTCCTGAGAAGATCACATTATGGCCCTTCAATTCAAGTTTCTGCACAAATCGTTCTTCCTCTTGATAGATTTTCAATATCCGCAACTTTTTCATATGTGCAAAATCATTAGCATCTATGTGAACCTTTTGACTAAATTTCTCTAACAAAAGGACTAGAACTTCAACTGCTTCAGTTATTGCCACCTGGAAAAACAAAAAACATGTAACTTAAATTAAAAACAGTAACATATGCAATTGCTTATACTTTTATATTATTGATATAAAGGAAAAGAATCATATGCCACTTTTTACCTTATTTTGACCCGATATATCATAAACGTCAGATGAAATCAACAATCTTCTCTTCATCCCAGTCATGATAGATTCTTCACGAACAATCGCCCTTACCACTCCTTGAATCAAGTCATGCATTTGAAGTGACATATTGCTAGAGATCGTGATTAATGACTTATCAACTAGAACTCTCATGTTTGTATCTGCAAAAAAGTTGCAGCCATCTAGTATGCTTGTTACAAAATCAGTATTTTCTCCAATGAATACACATGCGATATCAAGCAAGATATTTTGTTGATGGAGGTTTAGCCCATCATAACTTAAACGAAGCACACTTTGTATCTTTTCATTCGGATGTAATTTAAGCCTGTCCAGTTCACTAACCCACTGACCCACAGTTTTGCCAAATAAAAAACGACCCAAAACTTTGAGGGCCATAGGGTGACCTTGCACATATTTCACAACTTTCTCAGAAACTTCTTTGAAGCCTGTAGAAGGATTTTTTTTCTCGAAGGCGAAGGAATAGAAGAGCTCAAGAGATTTATCCTCATCTAGAAATTTCATGTCATGGATTTCCACTCTATGAGACCTTAGCAGTTGTTTATCTTTACAAGTGAAAATAATCAAACTTCCAGGGCAAAACCATGTAGGTGAACCCGCTAGTGCTTCTAACTGCTCATGATCATCTACATCATCCAAAACAAGCAAGACCGGCTTACATGACATCCTTTGCTTTATTGTCATAGCTCCTTCAGCAACACTTGATATCTTCAGGTATTCTGTTTTCATGATCTTTTCAATCATTTGCATTTGAACTTGAGTTACGCCGTGTCTTTTTGAGACACCTTCACAAAAGCAACTTCCATCAAAATGGATATACATCAAGTTATAAATAGCTTTGGCAAGGGTCGTCTTTCCTATTCCGCTTATACCACATACTCCAATCATGTTAACTTTATCAGACGCAACAAAGCGTGACAAGTCTAATTTGTCGAAGTTGATATCTAGGCCAACAATGTTTTCACCAACATGCAAGGGTCCGTCACATAACTTTATGAGGATTTCTTTGGAGATGCAACTGATGAACTTGGACTCATACCTGTTAACCATAAAAGAAAAAAAAAACACAGTGTTAAGCTTTAGTAGAGCTACAAGACTAGTTTGTTTGTGAGGAAAAAACTACACAAAACAAGAAATTCACCCATTTGTCATGTCCTCGAGATCCCATCCAGATAAGTTAGCCGCCATTGATAAAGCTTCTTTCCATTTACCGACCTCTGCACTATTTGAAACTTCGTGGTTAATGAACGCTTCTGCATAACTCCTTTTTTGTTTCCTTACCACATCAGGCTTGGCATCATAAAAGATAATCCGAACCTCATATTTGGGATTTTTAATCTGATTGCACTCAAGTATTTTGACAAGTTCCTGTAGACACCATGATGAAGAAGCGTAATTTTTAGAGAAGATAACTATCAAAAACCTGGATTCTTCAATGGCTTTGTAGAGATGAGGAGATATGTTTTCTCCTTTTGGCAATTCGTTGTCATCTTTAAAAGCATGAATTCCTTTTTGCTTGAAATCATTGAATAGATGATCCATAAAGTTTTTGCGTATATCATCACCTCTAAAACTTACAAAGACATCATATTTCCACCGATGAGGAACGGACGTAGTAGCCATTGTCAATAATGAGATTGTGCTGCGTTTACAAGTATAGTAAAGGATTTCAGAAGAAGTGAAAATAAAGTTGAAACAATTAGTTAGCACCAATTAAGAATCCATGAGAAAGAAGCATAAAGCAATAAAACATGTGAGTGCTTTTGTGTTATACCATGTAACATGTAGACAGGACAAACATGCTAATTGTTTATATATAAATATATGTTACCTGTTAACTAAATGTAGAACATATGAAGCAAAAGATAGTGAAAATAGTAAGCAATCTCAACCGAAAACAACAACAACAACGTTACTGAATCGCTAGGTAGTATATAATTTGGGCCACACAAATCCAAAAGTACAATGATTCTAACTTAAATGGTCGTAGAAATTACACATCAAAGGACCAAACCCAACAAATAATTGTTTTTGATCTATATAATACTCTTTTTGATTCGTTTTGAAATTTCCCTTTTATCCCAACAAATAATAATAACAAGTGGAATAATAAAAACTTTGAATGTTTCAAAGTTGTGATACTATAAGATATGCAAATACAAAAATAAACAATAAAAAGTAATTAAAAAGAGATGACTTACAAATATAGCGATCAAAATGATAATGAAACAATAGAAATGGGTGAAATAAAAATGGAAGATCCAGTTGAGTTTAGAAAGAGTAAAGTGGTTGGGTTGGTTGACTCCAAGTCAACTTCAATTTCACTTCCAGTCCCTTCATTTTAACAAAATTAACAAAGCTGATTTTAATTATTTTTGTTTGTAGAAAATAGAGTGACATTATTACTACTAACAAAAATATGAAACTTTTATCTAAAATACCATAATTAAATGAACTCAAGGGTGTTTGTCTTAAAGATTTAAGACCTCATTAGCTTATTTAGTAAAAAATAAGCATATTTAACTGTTTAGATGTGTTTATAAAATAGTTCTCATGTACACACAACACATTCACCGATTTACGCACATCGAAAATTAGAGGCAAAGAAAAGAGAGGGGTTGAGTGATGCCGCAACCCGTAAGACATCAAAATTTGGCAACAAAACAAAAGAGAGGGGCGGTGTCTTGAAATAAGTGTTATAAACTTATAATCTTCATCTCAATTTATTTGTCCTTTTACATTTTTTAGTTCTCGTAAAACAACTCCCAACTACTATATGTCACATAAAATTTTGATCAAATTTACAATAGAGTAAATTACACCGTTCGTTCTTGTGGTATACGTTGACCGACAAGTTTCGTCTTTTGACTAAAAAATGCACCGTTCGTCCTTAAGTGCGAAACGTTATGTATCGTTGATACTAGGGGTGAGCAAATGTACCGAGAACCGAACCGGAACCGAGAACCGAACCGAATTTTAGAACCGCGGTTTGGTTCTCGGTTCCTCAATATTTCAAATTTCGGTTCTCGGCTCGGTTCGGTTCGGAACCGCGGTTCTCGGTTCCGAAACCGAAGAACCGCCCGACTTTCAAATATATGAGATTTTTATGAGATGTTTAGTTTCTTTACGTGATACTTCAAACATTTATCATGATTTTAATAGTTTAACACGATATTATGGTTTCATCCTTATGGCAAGATGGATTTAAAGTTTTAAATCTTATTAGTCCAAAGTCAAATGCAAAGAAAAGAAACCCACATTAAGTTGAGTTAAAAAAAATAGTAAGGCCCGACTAGAACCAAGTAACAATACGATCCCCAAGTGTGTTGAACTCAAGTCTAACACACTTTAAGGCCTTGTTTTCTTTTACTGTCACCTTCACAAAAAAAGTTATTTACTATATGATTTTATTTTAGAAGATGACAGACATGTATCCGGTTTATCATTGCATGGTCCCAGTTAGGCCCAATTCCAGGAGGAAAAAAAATAGGTTACCCTGTTTATACCACAATCTCACATAGTGGCCAACATGTTCAAGGTCTCCCAAAGTGCCTTGTTAATAAATACATCATAAAAAGTCACTAAACCACAAAAATCGGTTCCAATCGGGTAGAACCCGAAATACCCGAACCGGACCCGAGAACCGAAGCGAAACCGAAAATGCTCTTCGGTTCGGTTCTCAGTTCCTAAAATATATGTTTTTCTGTTCTCGGTTCTCTCGATTCCGGGTCGGTTCCGTGCGGTTCCAGAACCGAGCTCACCCCTAGTTGATACCTCACTTTAACGGACCACGCTAACATCTATTAAGTCTCCTCATGTGATACCCATGTGATGGTATTTTGGTCCTTTTACCACCTATTTTTAACATCATCTTCTTTGTTTATAGATCTTCATCTTCAACCATCATCACCTAACACCATCTCCTTCCTTCCGTTCACCACCTCTTTAAGGGGGTGTTTATTTCGGCTTATATGTAGGCTTGTGAGCTTATTTGATTTCAGATTATATAACATAAGCCACAATAAATTTATTATGATAGACTTATATAATAAACTTATATAAGTTTCAAAATAAGCCGGGAAATTGAGGTTTATGTTATATAAGCCGAAATCAAATAAGCTTAGAAGCCCACATATAAGCCGAAACAAACACCCCCTAACCACAAACAACTTTATATCAAACCTCAATCCAAAAACTTAAACCACAATCATAATCTACACAACCGTGACTTTCTTATAACTTCGTTTTATTCTTCCATCCAAACAAATACTCCAATAAAACATCATACATGACACACGATGTAAAATTTTTAGATATCGTTTTCTTATTCCACTTCCATTCTTTGAATTTTTTTCAATAAATAATCATTTAAATACCAGAATTAAAAACAATAAATCTGTAAAAATTCAACTACCATGGCACCAAATAATTCACTTATACCAAAAAGAAACAAAAGCAAATTAAATCTACGGTGACAGTGGTGGTTGCTAAAGATTTTTTTGTATGTTATTGTTTAGATTTTGAGTTTTTGGATATGAGATGGTTATGATGAGATTGTTTTAATTGTTTTGTTTTTAAAACTTTGTGGATTTGAGATTTTAGTTATGGTTTTATTTTAGTGGAGACAGAAAGGTTAGCCAAAAAATGAGTGAAGGTGGTATTAGTGATGATTTGGGAAGAAAGATGAAGATAAAAGATGGTGAATGATTATTGGGTTTGGTTTATTTCTTGTATGGTTTTCAGAATTGCGTGCTTTGTTTTGATTTAATTTAATTTTTAAAAATAAGATGATGGTCGTACATGGTGATAAAGTTGAATAAAAGAGATGATGGTGGGTGACAATAGGTGGTAGAGGTGAACATTTCGGGGTTTTAAAAAACCAAACCGGTTTTAACTAAAATCGGCTCGGTTAAAAACCGGTTTTCATACTGAAAATATTTAAACTGGTTCGGTTAGTCAACCGATTTAAGCGGTTTTTATGTAACCGGTTTTCAAACCGGTCCGGTCGATTTCTGTTAAATCGGTTACAAAACGTCGGTTCGGTTTGAGGGAAATCGGTTTTTAAAAAACTGGTTTTGGTTTTTTTTCCCGGTTCGATTTATTAACCTGTTTTTTTGTACACCTCTAATAGGTGGAGATGAAGACTGATAAAGGAAGCAGATGAAGTTAAAAATAAAAGGAAAAGTACCAAAATACCTTTACATGGACTGCCTTAACGAGCGTTATTTACGGTCGTTAAAGTGAGGGACCAACGATACATAACGTTTCGCATTTAAGGACGGACGGTGCATTTTTTTCATCAAATGAAGAAACTATTCGGTCAACGTATACCACAAGAACCGACGGTGTAATTTACTCTTTACAATATTATGTCATCTGAAAGTATTGTAATTTTTTTTGTAAAACACGTTTATTAATTAATGGGCTAATTATTTAAACAATCATCATATTTGTTCTAAAACGAGTATGGTTGCCCGCGCTCCGCTGCGGGACGGTTAGCGGGCGTCGTTTTGGGTTAGCGAGAGTAGATCCGGTGGTGATTTTCGTTGTCGTTGGAATAAGGTTAAAAAAATAACAGTCGTTAAGTAACGATCGATTTCAAGCAATATTTTGGTGCATTGTGAAAAAAATAAACTAACGGTCGTTACTTAACGGCCGTTAATGAGGAAAGGGGTATTTTTTTTTTAAAAATGAGGGTAGTTTTTGTAATTTGACACATAATGTGAGAAGTATTTTGTAAATACTCGAGGTGCTATTTCGTAAATACAAAAAAAGGACCGGGTCGGATCGGACCGGGTCGGGTCGACCCGACTATTTAATGCAACTTTCTTGCTTTTTGTATGGTTTTACAATACTTTTATAAACATCAAATAAAAAAACGTATGTGTACATTAATGTGGCTTTTGTTGTCTTTATGTGATTTTTGATGACCGTGTTACCCTTAAAAGTAAATTACATAAATGGTTATATTGCATCAACCGTCCATGTGACATAAATGGTCCCTGTGACTGGCACATTTTGCATCAACCGTCTCTTTTTTACTTAACCGGTATTTTCTTAACCCGGTTTGTTTTCCAAATAATTATAATACCTGACCCACTCCTTTTTACTTAACCCTCTATGTTCACAAACAGTACAATAAAACTTGAAAACAAAATATAATCTAGTTAACAAGCACATTCAAACATATGAAAACTTTGTGATAAATCAAACTTTCTGCATTTACGAATAAGCTTATACTTTTTCTATTTACGACTATTTTATATAATAAACTTTCTTTGTCAAATATCTAACAAATATTCACTGACTTCTTTACTGACAAGGAGACCTCTAGATTACAAACAAAAAAATCCCAATATTGATATGCTTTTGAGATATATGTATGATTTTATAAAAAAACGTTAAGAAAGAGTAAAGCAAAGTGGTTGGTTGACTCCAAGTCAACTATAATTTCATTTCAAGTCCCTTGGTTTTAAGAAAATTAACAAAGTTCATAAATTATTCCTGTTTGTTGAAAATAGAGTGACATTACTACTGAGTAACAAAAATATGAAACTTTTGTATAATATACCAAGTAGCTAGGAATGGTCTTTCAGAAATAAGTATGCTTAAATGAACTCAATGCTGTTTGTCTTAAAGATTTAAGACATCATTAGCTTATTTAGTAAAAAATAAGCATATTTAACTGTTTAGATGTGTTAATAAAATAGCTCTGATATACACACAACACATTCACGCACTTAAAAAGTTAGACGCAAAGAAAAGAGAGGGGTGGAGTGATGCCGCAAGACATCAAAATTTGGCGACAAACAAAAGAGAGGGGCGGTGTCTTGAAATAATGTTATAAACTTATAATCTTTATCTCAATTTATTTGTCTATATACATTTTTTAGTTCTCGTAAAACAACTCCCAACTACTATATGTCACATAAAGTTTTGATCAAATTTACAATAGAGTAAATTAAACCGTTCGCTCTTGTAGAATATGTCGATCGACAAGTTTCGTCTTTTAACTAAAAAATGCATCGTCCGTCCTTAAGTGTGAAACGTTATGTATGTTGATCCCTCACTTTAACGGACCACGCAAACATCTGTCAAGTCTCTTCATGTGATATCCATGTGATGGTATTTTGGTCTTTTTACCACCTATTTTTAACATCATCTTCTTCGTTTATAGATTTTCATCTTCAACCATCATCACCTAACACCATCTCCTTTCGTTCACCACTTCTCTAAAACCACAAACAACATCATATCAAACCTCAATACTAAAATCATATACCACAATCATAATCTACACAATCATGACTTTCTTATAACTTGGTTTTATTCTTCCATTCAAACAACCACTCCAATAAAAAAAATCAAATCTTATTTTCTTATTCCATTTCCCTCACTTTCATTCCTTAATTTTTTTTCAATAAATAACCATTTAAATACCAAAATTAAAAACAATAAATCTGTAAAAATTCAACTACCATGGCACCAAATAATTCACTTATACCAAAAGGAAACAAAAACAAATTAAATCTACAGTGACAGTCGTGGTTGCTAAAGATTTTTTTGTAATTATTTTATTTTGAGTTTTTTGGATATGAGATGGTTATGATGAGATTGTTTTAATTGTTTTGTTTTTAAAACTTTGTGGATTTGAGATTTTAGTTATGGTTTTATTTTATTTTAGTGGAGACAGAAAGGTTAGCCGGAAATGTAACACCCCAAAACCATTTTCTAAGTATTTAATTACGAAAAGGCCATTGTGATAGTCAATCGGCAATTGGCAGAGCTTATAGCATAATGTATAATGGAAAGTCCAGACATATCTATCATCGAAATAACTCAATACGACAACTACTCTTAGCAGGAGTTATCTCAATTGACTATGTGAAGTCAAAGGATAACATCGTGAATCCACTTATGAAAGGCTTAAGCAGAGATTTAGTTAGTAAGTCGTCTAAAGGATTAGGACTAAATCCCTTGAAGGAATAAGTTTCTATGAAGGAAAACCTAACCCAGATGACTGGAGATCCTAAGATCTGGGTTCAATAGGACAACCTAATCATAGAAATGTAAGGGAAGACACGTCAATGTGGGGGAGTTACTTAATATAGTAACTTCCTAGTCCATTCCTATAACAATGCGACTTGTTGAGAGGTTAAACATATGGCTTTAATGATTCAGGATGAAATCACAAAGCATAATGTTTCAAGATGAAATCACAAAACATATGTTTTTAATGATTCATGATGAAATCACCTATGTAAGAGAGAAGTGAGGTCGCTTCGAAGGGAATTGTGAGGGGCGCAATTCCTAAGAGCTTTTGCAGAACCAGGCTAGTGTTCAGGATCATAACGAGCACGACTATGAGGAACTGAAAAGGTCAGGGAGAGTATTGTGTGAGTGTGTATTGTCGTCTACGTAAACTGTTGAGTTCAAGAACATCACGTCTACTCAGATATAGGAGACTAAGTGCATCTAAAAAGGTAAGGTTCAAAGGGTCACACCTACCTATCCTATCCAGGACTTAACCGTAGAAATTTCGCCGAAACTTTTATGTGTTTTCGACCGATCTCCATTCATGTGGAGGATTTTTGGAAAAATGTTTGTTGGAAATGAATTTTCATAAACTCTGGACACTATTTAATATATGTATTTGTTATATATATTTTCATTAGTTAGTAGCTTTGCGTTCTCCTTGAAGAAAGCTTCGCAACGAGCTAAAGTATGTCCAAAATGGAGTTAATATGAATGAGATATCATGTCTCAAAGTGAGGCACTTAAAAAACAAAATGTGGAAATTGGGAGAGCATCCTACATCGCCCCATGAAAGAAATGAGAAGATGTTTAAATAGAATTATTGGTTTCTACCTTCAAATTCTTTTAGGTTGGTTATGCTCCTACACCTACGCGGGCGAAAAAGGGGGGGGGTGTCGAAAATGGGATTTCTGGGCCAAAATAGGTTCTAAGCTTCTGAACTCATGCGAGCCCGTGCGACCTGCGGACACGAATGCAGCTCCGAAAGTTCGTCTATGCGCGAATCTTTTTGCTGCAGATTTCGTTTCCATTAATAAGTCTTCATATTTTGTATCCACTCATTTTTAGAACAAATTTAAACTTGGAGACAAAGTTTAACAGAATCAGTTTTAATTAAATAGAATATTTCAAACTGATTTTAACTTTGATCACAAGTTTACAGAATCAGTTAAAATAAATGGGATATATCGAAATCAGTTTATTTTTTAGGTGATATTCTGTCTTGGTGACCAAGACAAGTTTTCACTATAAATTAAACCCTTCTGATTCAGTTTTGATACACCCGAAAAACACAGCTCCATAGCCTTCGAGTTCCAGCAATCTCGTCGATCAAGAACACACAGCTTTTCGTGATTTTTCAGGAAAGTTTGTCAGGTCTGGCTGTACAACAGCTTTGCACGTTGTACCCCGGGAAACAGACGGCGAATCTGTTTTAAGGAAATCGTGTTAAACACTAGCCTCGTGCCTTGAACGTTTTACTGCTTTCATTTATTTATTGTTCATAGTGTTTGTCTTGTGCTTCTACCGCATTTTGTCTATAATTTAATTTTATGTTAATTTAATTTATTGTATTATAATTCGATTTTAATAATAAAAGTGTAACAGTTTCCCTACATGTAACATGGCTGTGATGTTAAATATGGACCGGATGCTGTGGGACTATGCTTTATTAATACTATTTGTTTATGCTATTATAAGTTCCTGCCGTCACCACCAATGAACATGGATGCTGCGAATTATGGTGTCTCTTCACTTCCTTCCGACCAGTGACGGACCCAGCCATAAACGTAAGGTGGTTCCTATTTTGACCACGACAAAATATTGAAAAACAAGTGCCTAAGTCGGGTCAGGTTTAGATCAGTTCGAACCACATCGTATTGAATAAGGCCAAGTCCAAATATAAAGAAAAACACTATGTTTATTGATTCTATTATAACCGTTAAAGTGTTTATCGATGTCCAATATTGAACCCCACATAAAATCTTTCTTTTGATCGATGGCTCATTCGATCAGGTGTCATTTAATTACTTCATTGATTTAAAACTTACAAAAAGTTTTCCTTTAAAACATTGATAAATATGCGTAAATTGTTAATTTTTTGTGATAAATAACTTAATTAAATAAGTGTAATCATCTACGGAGTATTACTTTGTTATTAGCATATGAAAACATGGTTTGTTAAATTCTCGCGTTAGTGGTGACTGACATAGAAAAATAAAACCCATATTGAAAATTTAGATGATTAAACTAAAATTAAATTAAGAACAATGAAAATTGAAAAGTCAACATTGAAGACCAAATAAGTTCAAAAAAAAAAACATTGAAGACCAAATGCTCTAAAAGATACTCGTAAAACCAGTGTTTAAAAACCCGGGTTGACCCGGCCGGTTGACCCGTGACCCGGTAGGGTGACCGGATATCGGTTTTGGCCAAAAACCCCGGTTGAACTGCCGGTTAAACCGGTTGAACTGTGACCCGGTGGCTCGACCGGTTCGATTCAAAAACTGGTTTTTAAAACATCGCGTAAAACAGTTCTTGTTCTTTTTCATATTTCCCTACACAAGTATAACTACATTACTTTTCTCTCTCCAAATGGCTTTCGACCAATCTCCGGTTACATTTACTGATCTATTTCAATATAAGCTTTTTCACATTTTATTTCCTTTGTGCTTCTTCTTTTTTCTTCTCCAAGGTGATTTTTGAAACAAATCCGAGGTAGGTCCCAAAAATACCTTGCATATCGCTTCTATAAACTATCTAAGGTGGTTTCCGGGAACCACCTGCCACAAAGGTAGGTCCGCCTCTGCTTCCGACGCCCCTTAGTTCCAATGATGTCTTCCTCTCTAAAAATCGTTATGAAATATAACAATCTACATATAACATATGATAGTTATTGATACATGTTAGTTGGTAAATATGTGTAATAACGATAAAGTTACCATATGATGAGAAAGTTTATAAACTTTCTATGAAAAGTCAACTGTACACTTATATTTAAGGTTGTCGTATAATAATATTTAAGGTGTAAGTTGAACCATTTTGAGTATGAAAAGTCAAACTGGACACTTATATCAGGATGTAAAGAGTAATAGATTTAATTGTTAAGAAAAATCTTACACATTTATGGATGATAAACGTTGGATTGACAAAGGTCACGTGAAATCCATATCGAGTTAAAAAAACCTCATTCTACCCAAATAACATAATTAGTAAATGCACTTGAAAATTTGACCAACATTACCACCCAAACATACATTACTTAAAGTGCAAGGTGTAGTTGCACCTGATAACTATTATAGGCATCAACACGTCACCGCAAAAAAGAATCCACTCACTAAAAAAACATAACGACTGTGAAGCAATTAGCGAACCCGCCTAAAACACAAAGGGGCGGTGCAGTGGACGGATCATACGCCATAAACGATTTTGGCCACCTAAGGTGCCGCCGTGCTGGACCGGCCATGCAGCCATGATGGCATTAGAGGTATCAGTTTACTATCGTTTTCGGTATTTTTTATTTTAAGACCGACTACTACTCTTTACGTCTGTTTCTTGTGTGTTTTCTTTGCTGTGTGTTTACATGTGTGCATGCGAGATGATGAAGTTTGTTTGTTTCTTTTTTAATTTTTACCTCTTCGATTTATTTGATTTTCAATTTTAGTCCTTTATGGTCTTTACTAACGCCATTAGTTCTTGGTTTGTTATATCGCATTTTTACTTTCGTAATAACTCGTATTTAGAATTTAGTTTTAACGAAATGTGTTAAGTTAATAAAACTAAAATTAGGTCCTATTGTCGCCTAAAAAATGTTATAACTTTTTTTTTTGAACGGCAATTTTATTAAACACTAGCAAGGAGCTACATCAACAACAAACAATATAAGGGTTTTTAAGCCAATCGTCCCATTTGATCGATGCTTTACATCGATATTTAAACCAATAAAAAGAGCTAGAGACTAAATTATCAAAGATCAAGACCTTTTCCGGAATCTTCGTATCAAATAAAATCTTATTCCGAAAATTCCACATAACCCACCACAAGCCGTAATAGATCCCTTCGATAATAACTTTGATGTTTGATCGAATCCGGGTAGACACGAGCCAAGAACGCCACTCCTCATATGAATTAACCTCCATATACTCCACATTCCACCATGAAGAAATCTTTCTCATAACCTGTCTAACCACATTGCATTGAAAGAACACATGACTTGTCGTTTCGACACCCATTTTACAAATGGGACAATCAATAGAATCAATATCCATGCCGCGACGAGATATGTTAAAACGAGTAGGAAGAGCATTAGATTTAACTTTCCAAGCCAGAATATTAACCTTGATAGGCACGGATTTGACCCACCTTGTCGACAAACTCTCCTCCTGGAACCGGTTGTCGTCTAACGTCTTGCGAATCGAAGCAACCGAAAATGAGCCATCATTCTCCAGCGACCATATGTACCTGTCAACACGAGGCACCAACGAGATTGTTTTCATGATCTCCGCCATAGAATCAAACTGTGTCTGTTCAATACCACTCCTCGCATTTCTTCTGAAGGTAGTAACTAAGCTTGGCGCCTTTAACTTTGAACTCACTGAAATATTTTTGTCAAGTTCCAAGGCATAAACACGAGGAAACAACCTCTTTAACACTCCACCTTCGTACCATTTATCAAGCCAAAAACGAGAATCCTCACCATTTCCCAGCTTTAATTTGATAAAATCGTGAATATTTATTCCTTGTGCTTGTATCACCTTCACCTCCTGGACGATTGTAGTCCAACAGGTCCGAGCAGCCGAAGCACCAACTTTATCTAAACTCCCGTCCTCCCCATATAAAGCCTTTATCACTTTGGTCCATAACGAATCTTTTTGAGAATAAAACCGCCACAACCACTTGAACAACAACCCTCTATTGAGAGCAAATAAACTAGAAACCCCTAAGCCACCTTTCTCTTTTGAAGTTAAAACTTTGTTCCACTTAAACCAAGTTGCTTTATTACTCTTATGCTCATGACCGTTGAAGAAACGACTACGAATAACTTCAAGTGAATTAAGAATACTCGAGGGGACTTTAAAAATGGACATATGGAAGATTGGCATAGAGCCTAAAACAGACTTGAGAAGTGTGAATCTTCCTCCAATAGAAAGAGTTTTCAACTTCCATCTAGATAGCCGAGACAGGACCTTTTCAACCACTTCATTCCAAGCATGTTTTCTATGCATGTTCTCCCCTACTTTCGTACCCAAGTAAGTGAAGGGAGTCTTAAGAACAAGACATCCAAGTTTATTAGCCGCAATTTTAACCTTCGCATCTTCCACATTCACACCCATAATCTTACTTTTACTCATATTAATACGAAGACCAGAAGCCCGGAAAAAACATTCCAAAACTCGGACTAGAGTATCAATATTAAGCTCATTCCATTGACCAATAAAAATAGCGTCATCCGCATAAAACAAATGAGAAAGATTCACCGTGGAGCTCAAATTAATTCCATTAAATAATCCCGCATCAACCACCCGTTGAAAAGAAATGTGCAAGCTTTCCATAACAAGAATAAAAAGGAAAGGGGATAAAGGGTCACCTTGTTTAAGACCTCGAAAGAATTGAAATTCCTTCGTTGGACTCCCGTTGATAAGAATCGACCCCCTAGACGATCTAAGACAACTCTGAATCCAATTTCTCCATTTCACACCAAATCCAAACTTATCTAACACATCGTCTAAGAAATCCCATCGAACAGAGTCATACGCTTTCTCGAAATCAACCTTAAAAATGAGCGCATGTTTCCTCTTTTTTCGACACCATTGAAGAACCTCGTTAAGAATAAAAGGCCCATCCAAAATTTGTCTATCCGCTACAAAAGCAGATTGAACCTCATTAATGAGGTTACTTAAGACACCAACTAATCGATTAGCTAAAAGTTTGGCAATAATCTTGTATAGACTTCCAATTAGACTTATCGGACGGAAGTCTTTAACCATGTTTGCATCAATGATTTTAGGGATCAAGGCAATAAAATTTGAATTACAACCATTTGGAATATCACCATTAATAAAGAAGTACTCCACAGCCCCAAACACGTCATCTTCAATCATAGACCAGAAATGACGATAAAAGTAAAAGGAGAATCCATCTGGACCCGGAGATTTATCAACACCGCAATCCCACACCGCTCGCTTGACCTCTTCTTTAGTTATATCTTGTTCCAGATCCTCTTTTTGTTCATTAGTAAGAGAATTAGTAAAATTAAGATCAAGCAAAGCACGATTTAAAAGAGGTTTATCAAACCTGCTCCGAAAATGCATTAAAAATTCGTCTTTCACCTTGACCGGATCATCAATCCACACACCATTTGCCATGACACCTCGAATCTGAGATTGGCTGCGCTTCTTGTTAAGAATACCGTGGAAGAATTTCACGTTCTCATCACCCTCAATAGCCCATTTGATCTTGGCTTTTTGAGAAATTTCCGAAGCTTGATTTTTTTGAACCTGATGAATCTTATTAAGGATCTCCAATCTATTCTGAACTACTTCACTAGAACCCATACCCTTGTCGATCAACTCATCACAAAGTCTCAGCTCCTCTTTTAGAATGTCCGTATCACTTCTCGAATTTGCCTTATGTATAGACAGCCAAACACGTATGCGATCTTTAAGGAATTTTAATTTACCCATAAAACTACGAATAGCATTATCTTTATTGCCAGGAGCTGCTTCCCAGGATTCTCTGACCATTTTATCAAATCCGTCCACTTCCAACCAGTATTTATAGAATCGAAAAGGAATAGGGCCATAGTCGAACGATGTTTCGCGTAAAAGAATAGGCCGATGATCCGAAATAAACCGCTCCAAGGTTATAGCAGAAATATTTGGACATGAGGTCAAAAGATTTTCAGAAACGAAAAATCGATCCAATTTGCTCATTTTGGAAGCTGATCTATGACACCAAGTGAAAGCACTTCCTCCTAAAGAAACTTCCTCCATCCCCGCGTTATAAATGAAGGAATTAAATTTTTCCGCTTCATGAACATTAAAGTTAGAACCGAATCTATCCGATTTAAATCTCACCTCATTAAAATCGCCCATCATAACAATTTTACCATCCCAAGAATTTGAAATATGAGTCAAATATTCCCACAGCATATGTTTTTCTTTAGCGTCTTGAGGAGCATAAACGACCACTATCAAAAGATCAATACCAGATTTAAGCCACACTCCTCTAATAATGACAAAATAATCTGATCTCGTAAAACTATTTCTCCGAAAAGAATTTGGATCCCAAATACACAAAATTCCTCCAGAATAACCAACTGAATCACTTTGAACATATTCGAATATAGAATTACCCCAACATGATCTCACAGTATTCAAGTCCATAGTCCCCATTTTAGTTTCCTGCAAACCAATAAAATTCACTTTATTTTTTATACACAACTCCTTAACCCAATCTTTTTTAGCCTTTTGGGCGAGGCCTTGAACATTTAAAGACAAAAAATTCATCTGATAACCCCAAACTCTCCTTGGGATTCGATTATATCGTTAATATCTTTAATGCACCCTTCCATGTTATACCCCATTGTTTGTCCTACCTTCACCACTTCCTCCATAAAATTTAAAATGGACCCACCTGATCGCAGTAATTTAGAACGATCCAAATCAGTTGGTTCAACATTGTTATTAACCGAATTCGAATCATTATTTCCTATGTCTTTATTCACAAATGAGTTCACATCATTTTCCTTTTCTGTATATACCTTCTCTGCGATATCCCCCATAGCATTACCTTCGAACTGATCTACTTCCGGAGTGAAGCCCGGTGGGTGAGATAAGCTGTGATCTTCCTCATTCACCTTGTTCTCCATGTTAGTTTTGTTTTTTTGCAATAGAGAATATATACCAAAAGGATCTTCTGACTTATTAACCTTCTCGCCACTAGGTACTCCAAATTCAGTTTCCTGTACCTTCTCCTCTTCACTTTCTTCGAATATATTGTTCTCCTCCTGTGCTTCAGGTTTACCATCAAAATTGCACTCATCGGATACGTCATCTTCTTCCTCTTCATCATTGAATTCAGGTATCCATCCTGGAACTTCGATAGCTCTAACCCAATGAACTTTTCCCCGGAAATTTACCTTAAAACTCTCCTGAATATTTTGCCGAACTTTAGTAAATACACACAACCTTTTGGAATGATAATTCAGCTCATCTTCATCAACGTCCATGAGATCACCCCATTTTGAAGCGATTCTACTAAACGTCTTGACTGTCCAAAGTTTAAATGGGACACCACCAACTTCCACCCAAGCGAGTCTTCCATCTGGAACACACTCGTCATTGGCAAGATGTAGAACCGAAAACCACGACCCCGCACCAGCATTTTTGCGGAATAGTTCCTTAGCCTTGGAAGATTCAAATTCCAATAGTACCCAAAGTTCTCCCAAGTAGCTAATCTTCAAATTATCGAAACCCTCGTTACATAGAACCTTTTTCAAATTAGCTAAGGACGCCATCTCTTTAACCCTTCCCATCAAGGACATAGAAAGATCTTTTTTGTTCAAACATTCATCGTCAAGGACAATCGAAGGAACGAATTCCGTCTCAGATTCCTTATTTATTTTCTTTACCACCGACACAAACGACTTACCATTACCAAAACTTCCAGCATTGCTAGAAGTACAAAACTTATGTCTGATATTCTCGCCATTTTCCGTCCTCCCTTCTTTACCTCTTCCCGTCTTATTTTCTCTCTTAAATCTAGCAAGATTTGCCATTAATTTGAAACGACCAATCCACACCGTGCACAGATTGTTCACCAATCTCTCCTCGTTAAACACATTAATGAATTTCACAAATCCGAATCTCTTACCACTTTTCGATCTTTTGTTCGGAATAAACGAATCCACAACATGACCATATTGTTTGCAATGTAGAAATAAATCTTTAGCCGAACATGATTCTGGGAAATTTGTAACAAAAACAGACACGGAAATCTTATCAACATCTTCTACTTTCGAACGAAACCCACCCATCTCTTAATAATTTGGATTGAAGGGAGATCTATGGAACCAATTGAGTGAGGCTTATGAATGAATGTAAAGGGATAAACAGAATTGGAAAACGGAAAAATAAAAACAATGATTCGAACCAAAACGATTAATGTCCTACCTATGATGTCCCACTTTTGTTGTCCCGTCTCTGTTGTCCCACCACAAGGATGTACCACCTATGACGTCCCAACTATAATGTCCCATCTCTGGTATACCATTCGAATCATCTTGATTACGAAATCAAAATTAGGGTATTTTTTTTTTGAATTAATGAGGTACAGGGAATTGAAAAAATGAATGAAAATTGGGATTAAATATTGCGTGAATAGATGAGAATTGGAATATGTAACCTAATGATGGTGGTGGAGGCGTTTGAACCCGCCTGAATCTTGATAATCGAGCGTTATTTGATGAATGATAATCAAACAGGCTAAAGAAGATCAATCAAATGAAGAGACTCTTTTGAAATCGCCATGGTCTCTCCACTTTTGAAATTCAAACAGTTTGACTGGTTTGAATGTGAAAGGAGAGAGAAAAGAAAAACACACACACACTTATTTTCTTAGCTTATTGTGTCTTAACTTTTCATGTCTTATTTCTTATTCCATCCTTCTTCATCTAAGGCCGGAGCTTAAGGGTCTTATAAGGTTAATAAATAGATAAAGTTTTTATCTTTATAGTTTTTATGAAAGTAATTAGTAGATAAAGTTGACACCTTTATTTGCTAATTAGTGAAGTAGAGCTTAAAAGTGATAAACTTATTTATTTATTAAGTTTGTAAGATCGGGTGGTTATCGTTTATTTGCGGCTCTTCAATTTGGTTTCATTTTCTATCATTTTTCAATTAATTAGTGTAGATTTAATTAGTTATTTTATAAAATGTTTGCTTATTCTTTATTTGCCATGCGTAGTGAGTAGTTTAACTTGTGTTTGCTAAGTGATTAGTGATTTGGAATTTAAGTGCGGTTTTAAAACGATTGCACATTGCACTTTTAACATGAATATCTTTCACATTATACTTAAACACACGCAAAATATTTTCTCTTTTCACGCAACTCAATCGTATGCATGAGCTACTTCTCACAAAAGAGAACAACGTTGGTGGTGATATAGTGTTATGGAGGGACACGTCTTGGGTGGAAAAAAATGAAGGACTACTAAAAACAGAACCATAACTAAAAAGGTCCAGATGCATCTATAAAAACAAGATAAGTATATAAACAAGGTTGACTAACCTATTAACCCGAATATGTCAACATGAACACGACTCATTTTTATTTTTATTTTTTTGGTGACTGTGGTTTTTGACACATTGCTTGACTAATCCATGGGGTTTAAACCCACCGCCACACACACTCAAATCAAGTAAAGCCCTCTCTTTTAAGGAGGTTGACGTGACCACTTAAAGGTTGTTTGCAGCTAGCTAGCAGGAACTAACACGACTCACTTAACATCCCTAGTCTTGAGTACTAGGTGCATTTTCAAAATTTTTTTTTCTTTCACAAATATTAACTACATAGAACCCCTAAGCTTTTTATGTCAACGCTACAGGTGACAATTTAAGACCTATTGGTTAAACATTAGTCTAGTTGAGTAAAAGTCTATTATGAAATGAGTCTAGTTAGGTTTCCCTAAGTATTATATATAAGTCTAGTTGGTTATTTGAATAAAATGTAATTACATAACACTTACTCAACATGTCTAACGGGCCAATTTTTTTCTTCACTTTTTATAAATATTTTTCATTTTTTGCTATAAAGAAAAAAGAACTAATTTCTTTTTATCAAAACTCATTTAGACCTGGGCTCAACCCATATAGACCCAACACATTTAAACATTGATTTAAATAAATTCATCTAAAAGCCGGACCAATGTAAGCCTCATGTGTCGTAACACGGTAACACCATTTTTACGGGTGATTAGTGTACTTGGCAAAGGCGGTGGGAACTTCTCGTTCTTTTAAACGATAAATAAATAATATATATAAAAAATGCAACTAGCAAGGCGCTATAAGCACAAGAGTACAAACAAAACTAGGAAGGAAACAAAGCAATACAACCTAGAAACCTCTCGAGACTTTAACTGCGAGGGCTAAAAAAGGATGAAAAACTCTTGCCAATTATTTGACAAGAGAAAAATCCTCATTCACGGAGGTCGCGCCACCAGTTTTCATTCCAAAATGTTTTTAATGCAACCCCAAACAAGCCTCGAAGAACGAAAACAATGAAAAGGGCATGAAAATATAAGAACCAGGAAGACCCAACATCAACGGCTGCCAGAACCCACTATCAACAAAGGAGACTTAAGCCAATCTGCCAAATTGCAACCCATATGACCCTTTGATACAACCAGGAGAAAGAACAAGATTGAATGTTGTCAAATATGTTACTTTTCCTCATCTGGTGGGAACAAAAAGTGACATTATTACAAAATCTCCAAAGCCACCAAAGAGACGAAATGAAGATAACAAAGAAACGATGCTTCTTTTGTTTAGAAGCTTGCCACAAACCGGTCTGATTCTTCCAATGCTCAAGAGAAGTAAAACTAAGACTAGTGATATCGCACCGTATACGAACAAGTCTTCAAACCTTCAAAGCGATGTCACATTCAAAAAAATATGATTAGACTATTCCACGTTACCATTACAAGAGGGACACGAGATCGACTGAATATCTATACCATTAGATGAACGGTCCAGACGATGGGGCAGTCGGTCTAACATAAGCCTCCATATGAAAATGTTAACTATACGAGGAAGGGTTTTATCCCATGAAGTTGAAGTCGCCAAAGAAGGGAGAATCTTATCGTCAATTACTCGACGAGCTTCTTTAACAAAAAAATATCATCTTTAGCCAAAGACCAAATACAAGTATCTCTGACTGTAGATATGTTAACCCGACTTATTTTGATCAATAAGTCTTGTGGAATCTAAAGAATCGTTGTAATCTCAGATTGTTTAGATCTATATCTAGGATAATAACATGAACATAACATGCAGCGAATACGAACATCATGTTATTCAATACGAGGTTTATCCAACATTCTAAGCCCAAATACCTATTTGGATCATACTAGATCGGTTACTCTAACTAGTAACAGGGATTTATAATCCTTGAGGCTACACCATATACGTCTATACTAACTATCTAACTAACTAATACTGTGTATACACACACACTTTTGCTAGACTCTCATTGGAAGCCTGCATTTTCTGGATGCTAAAACTATGTGTCTATGATATCTTTATATAAAGAGATCATGACTTACAAAGGAAGTTAACATAAAGATATAAAAAAGTAAATCTTTTAAACATTAATAAATATCTTCTGTTATCTTTACCTTCTTAAGGAGATCCTTCCAGAATCGTCATCTTTTGATATCTTTGACCAAATCTTCATAAAATCTCCACCTGTAACACCCCAAAAAATACACAATGCAGCGGAAAACCACATGGGGTTGCTACTTCTAATACACAAGGCGCTATGAAACAAGAGAACGACCTCTAAATGTGTCGTTTGTAAAACAATCTCGTTGATTTAATCAAAATCTGAATTTAATATACATTTGTCCCATACTTGCAAATCACAATGGAAAAGCTTGAAAGTATTAACTCCAATGCACATCAAGAAATCCGAGCATATCAGTTTACCTGAGAAAAACATGCTTAAAAAGGTCAACATAAAGTTGGTGGTTCATAGGTTAGTTTAAGTAAGTACGTTAATCCACAGTATCATCACAGTTACCATTGTAAAAATCCCAAGATTTTTATAAAGAAATAACTACCCATTGTATGTCACCCAAAAGTATCAATCTTATCCCAAAGATTTTTATAAAGAATGCATGACAAAATTTTATGTCACCCGTACCAATCTTATCCCAAAGCAAAATCATGCATTGCATGCACACTTTGATTTTCCATATCATTAAGATAGGTTTCAGAATGGGGTACCTCTGAGATAACATCAGAACCAAAGTTGGAAATATTGGCCATGAGAACCGCGTTTGCATTCGAGATATCATCACAGTCAGAATCATAAGTATCAAGATCCTCAGTCTGAAAAGCAGCATTGTTTGGAATGATTGTCTGAACAGCTTGACCGTCTGGAACCCCTGGATCTGCAAGAAATGTGAGTTTCTCTTCATCTAAAATTTGTCTAGCTTCCTGAGCTTCAACTAACATTGCTTTATCCTTATACCATGCTGGATTCCTTGGTCGCTTAGGCTGAGTACATTGCCTAGCCATATGTCCTTCACCTTGACAGTTGTAGCATTTAATAACCCTTGCATGTCCACTTGCATTGTTTCCCCTAGAACTAGTAGCATTGTTTCCCCTAGAACTTGTTGCCCTATGACCCTGCCATCTTGAATAGTGGCTTGGTTTCTTGGATTCGAGGAAGTTCTATGTTGATTATTGGTTGAAGGGAACCTTGAGGAAGCTATAGCTGTTAGAAATGCCATTTCCTTGTTGAGACAAGTAATTGGATCATCTCCTAGAGAGAATACCAAAACAGCAAGACCTGAGTCCACAAGAAGTGACTCAGTCATAGGTTGTGTAGAAACCTGAGGTAATTGATAAGCAGTTTGTGGAACAGATGAGGTTTGATGATTTATTTGAGATTGATATGGATATGATGGTGGAACGGATAAATGATTGAATTGAGGTTGTGATGGATAAGCAGATGAGTAATGTTGAGTGGGATGAATTGATCCATATTGAGATGGTGGAAACTGTTGTTGAAGCTGAGGATTGTTGTATGAATACTGATAAGTGTTGAAGTGAGGTGGTGTCATCTAATGATTAACAACTAGTGCAAGTGGGTCTTAATTGCGTTTACGCATAAGATGGACTTTATTTGCATGAAGTTCGTGTTGTTTAAGATATGCATGAAGCTGATCAAAGTTGGTAGTATGCATATCTTTTACAAGCTTGACATCAATTACAAACTTACTCCATTCAAGTGGAAGAGTGTTTAAGAACTTGGTATTAACTTGAAATTGTTCCATTTTCATGTTGTAGATGTTCATGTCATTAATCAGCTGAGTGAATCTCAAGTAATACTTATGAAGTGTTTCCCCCTAGATGTGAGTGAACTTATCAAATACATCATACAATTTACACTCTATTTCTTGCTTAGTCAAATAGGTACCTTGCATTAGTAATTGAACTCTTTCTAATAAATCCTTGGCAACTCTGTGATGATTAACAAGTGAATAGATATCAGCTGGTAGACCTTGAAGAATGATATTGGTTGCTTTCATATCACAGTCAGCTTGAATTTTCTCAACATCAGACAATTCAGCGTATTTCTTTGTTCTGGTCACCCCATTCTCTTCAATAGTAGGCTAAATGAGTGGACCATGTTCAACTGATTCAAGTATCATTCTTCTGTGCTCTCTGCTCGACATCTTTCCTTGCAATTAAACTAAATATTGCCTTTACGACAAGAATGGATGTCTAACCTAAACATCCTAACATTCGACTGCTATAACGTTCGTTCACGTGATAGCTAGACACCCGACGGGGAGGTCGTTTCCCGAATCGATCTATTAAATAACATCCGCTCACATAGTGTTAATTCCCAACTACATCTTGCATTTGACAGTATCAGGACATGGGACTCATCAGGGTTTTATCGTTACTTAGGCAAACATGGAATCAATACTTTGCTCCAATTTATAAAACAACGCATGTTTGTGTCATCTATAAAACGATGCATATTTTCAACCCAAAAATTATATATAACCGTTACCAACATGATAAAAGTAGCATGAACATCTTAGTATCCTAAAACAACACATTGGTTATAAGATAACACAGTGAAGTAAAGAATTTGTAGAGCAAGCATGTATCCCCCTCGCGGGTTTATAAACATTCAAAAGATTTGAAAAGCGAGGTTATGAACTCACCTTGATGTTGAAGAACGATTGGCAAATGGGCATCTAATATGCACAATACGAACGAAGACAAGCTGCCTACCGAAGAAGATGGCCGCCTTAACTTAATGCCAAGTCCACTAGCCTAGGATAATGTGTGTGGGTTCTCGTTGAATTGTTATGTCAACGCGACACTTTGATTAAAGATTTAAGTTTTTAAGTTGTAATTGGTTTTGGTGGTGGTTAAATAAAAATTAGAATATTCCCAAAGTGTGTAATATATATACTTTATATATTACATATGAAAAATAACCCTTATATGCTTCATACCGTGAGTTATATCACAAGGACAATTAATCCAAAGATAAGTGGGGATAATTAATTAATCCAGATAGTTTGACAATCAATTTAATTAATAAAAAGACTTTGAATAATGGTAGACACATGTCTTAACGTTATGAATTAAACAACCAATGTTGATAATCGTTTATAACCATTATAAAATATTATTTAATATTTTATAAAATATATTTCGTTTCTTTGACAAGTCGTGTCTAAAACAGTCGTCTTAATGTGAAAATATAGCTTTCGTCCGTTGTCAGGTTATTGTATAGTTATACTTTAATATATTTTAAAATATAACTTTAGGCCCTTTTTATCGGTTTATAACATAATATAAACTTTTAGTAAAACATTACTAAATATAAAAGTTATGTACACTTCGCCATGAAATTCCCGGTAATATATATCAGTTGTTCCATTTCCGTAAAACTCCGTCATTTTCCTTTGAAACAGTATATAGCTAAATTAATAGTATATAGAAATAGATAATATATATATATAAAATATATATTGTGAATTATCTGCGTTACCAATATCTCAATTCCGCTGTGTTCCTAGATATAACATATATATATATATATATATATATATATATATATATATATATATATATATATATATATCGTTATATCTAATTTAAATCAATTAATAAATATTATATTTATTTAACCGATTATAACCACCAATAAATATTTGTCCGGTTTTAATATTTATAAAAACCTTATGTCGTTTTCATTTGTTGTTTTGATATATATAAACCAAACGAACCCTTGTTGATTGCCGCTAACCAAACGCACCCTAACGGCTGTTTAACTAGATCCAAACGCACCCCTTGGTGTAAGTCTGTCCAACCAAACGTACCCCTTGTGTTATTCTGCCAAACCAAACACCCCTACGTGGTGTTATCCCTTAAACCAAACAGCCCCCTTATTTGTCACTAATAACCAAACGCACCCTACCCGTTTATAACCAAAACCAAACGCACCCTACTCGTGCCAAACTCAAAACAAACACCCCTAATTGCTATAAACCCAACGCACCCTAGTCGACTGACCCGCGAAACAAACGCGCCCTAGTTGTGCTTAATCCGAACCAAACACCCCCTTTTTGCTATAACCCTACACGAACACCCCCTTGGCTGTCAACCGCGAAACCAAACCGAAAAAACCCATGTCAAAACCCCCAAAATTATCTAGTCCCTCCCCGGCTACCCCCGACAGCCAACCCGGCTGTCCCCGCTGTCAAACGCACCCCTCGGGTGTTATACCCGCAAAACAAACACACCCTTGGCTTCTATAAACAAAACCAAACGCACCTGCTTCCGCGTATAAACAGCCAAACGCCCCCTAGTTGATTTCTACAAAAATCAAAACGCACCCTTTTTGGTGATACGAACCCACCCGCACCCTTTTGGTGCTTGTATCACCGAAACAAACACCCTTGTTTCTATACTAGAACCA
Source organism: Tanacetum coccineum (assembly GCA_026074375.1). Lineage (NCBI taxonomy): Eukaryota > Viridiplantae > Streptophyta > Magnoliopsida > Asterales > Asteraceae > Tanacetum > Tanacetum coccineum. The sequence goes on along the minus strand of BQNB010002286.1, from coordinate 34,842 downwards.
ACGCACCCTAATTGGTTTATAAATAAAACCAAACGGACCCTCGTCGGGTCTGACCCGAACCCGACGCACCCTTTGTGGTGTACAACAGTGGTGGCGGGGATGGTGGTGCGAGGTCGATGGGGTAACGATGGTGGAGGTGGTGCTGGCGTAGTGATGGTGGTGGTGTTGGTGATGATGGTGGTGATGGGTTGCGGCTGTGGTGGGGTGGAGTGGTGGTGGTGCGGCGCGTGGAGGGGAGTGAAATAGCGGGTTGGATAGATCGGCTCATGAGAAATATTTTGGGGTTCACCGGAAAACTCCGCCGGAAAAGTTTTCCGGCGGCGGCGATGTGGTGGCCGGCGGCGGCAGGGTGGCCGGACATGGGAGGAGGTGGGGAGAGAAGAGAGAGTGTTTTTATATGTTGTGTGTGTATATATTGAGATGGAAATGAAAGAAATGAAGTGAAAAGTGTATATATATAAATAAAATGTGACAAGTTATTATAGTTGAGGGTTTAAGTTGTAACTTTTTCATATACTTTTTGATAAAAGCGGTTCGGGACTCATTTGAGCGACTTAACGGACGATTCAACTCTTGAAACTTGCGCCATTGTTTTCCGAATCATTTTTCTGATAAAAATGAGTATTTACTTGATAATGTTTCATAAATATTTTATAACATTTAATAAAATATCTGTTATTCATTTTGTGAACCGGTTTTGTCTTGTCCGAAATAAAATTTGATTTCAACTCGAATATTCGCGTTATCCGCAACGCTTTTAATTAAAATGATGACTAATTTATTTAATAAAAATATTAAATAAATACTGATAATTAAAAACAAATTTAATTGTTTTTGTGTGTCCGCGTTGTATATTGTTCGAAAAATGTTTGCGGTGCTGTTTTAGCCCTTTTCGGCTCGTTTCCAGGTCTCGGGCAAAACTGAAAAGTTGTCAGGAATGTCGTTTCACATCGAATTGCTTTAGGGTCCGAGCCGTGAAAACGTGATTTAGATGATCGTTCTTATAAGTCAAGCCAGACCTAAAAGTCAAAGGGTAAAATAATTATCTAAAAATCCAAAAATTCTCAGATGTTACAGTACCTACCCCTTAAAGAAATCTCGTCCCGAGATTAAATTTGTGTTATCCGCTTAGTGTGTCTAAGAAAAGACTTAAGATTTACTAAACCAGTTGAACATGACGCTGATAACTTTATTCAGCAATATTCGGTGTTTCGACACCTCTTAATATACCTAAATTTCGGCTAGGTTGACTAGGATATCCAATCCATTAGAATATGTATCTTAGGGAAACATCGTTTCAAGGTTTATAATTGGTATAAACGCTTTATGAAGAAAGTCTCTTAATAGTGAACACATCAATGGAGAAAGTGTAGTCGCATGGTTACGTCTATATAAAGTTATAAATGTCTTAAGGCAGAGTCTCGTTTCTGCTATCTGTAATGTTCGATCATTAATAAGCGAATGAGGGCGTAAAGGATGTAAGTATCCAACTTACTTGGCAGTACTAAATAGTACCATGACTTAAATTGGTGTACCATTGGTTTGCACTGTATAATTCCACTGAATACTATATCTACATGTGCTTATCTCGTTTAAGGTGGGTTTCATCACTTAGTTGATAAAGTTTGTACGATCTGGGACCACTCCAGGACCCAACAACAGCAACCATAACGACGATAACTATAACAAACGGTGATGGGATGCAGAGGGTGAGGACCCTCCGAGAAACAATATCCCCAGAATAAAGTTCAATAAATGAGGACTTCGCGGAGAGCTTATGCGATAATCGGCGGATAGGGTACTCAGTCAGTTGTTCGATGTAACCAGCTCAATTAGCTCAAGTGTGTACACATCGGTTAGTACCACGAACTGTTCAAGATTGCTGAGGATTGTCAACGCAAGAGAAAAACTCCAAGAATGAATAAGGAAGTCCCAAGTGAGGCCTAAGATGTGTCGAGTGGTAGAACACGATTTGTGTTTCTAGACCCTTTTTCAACAGATTCGGGCGATTTCGAATTTAGGTTTCATATCTCACCCATGTCCATATCGGATACCATTAAGCCCACTCATTTATAATTCATTATTTGCATAAAGAAGCGTCCTAATTTATGTAAATAATCAATTGATAAACTTATGGTTCGGTGATTTATAATTTATTTATTTAACTGAAGAGGCGTCCCAATCCTTTTAAATAAACAGATTATAAATCATCCTACTTAATAATTCCCGATGCAATACGCGTACCCACATAACTTTCAAGGTGACGGATGACATGACGATGCATGTGCTCTAATGAGTATGGGACGAGTGATTTAAAACTCGTCTTTGGAAGCTGGGAGTAAAAACTGCCAGGCGAGATCAATATAGAGTTCAAGATAGTTAATGAGTACCTTGGTTAGAGTAAACCAGGTAAAAGTCTCGATGAACCAGTCAGCATAGCAATTATCATATAAATCTTCCTATTACAAGTCCCGCCTATACAAGACTTGTAACATTTAGATTCATACATAATCCTATGGAGACAGAATTATAACGGCCTTCGTGTAATACGATATTATATAAAGTTATGAAGAAAATAATATTCTTAGAGACCATTGTTTAACTTACAATGTCTGATAACGAAGTGAGATCATTGCGCAACTCCCAATGTCCAAGAAGCAAGATGAGACCATTGTATAACTCACAATGTCTAAGAAGCAAGATGAGACCATCGTATAACTCACAATGTCTGACGAGTAGAATGAGACCATTGTATAACTCACAATGTCTGACGAGTAGAATGAGACCATTGTATAACTCACAATGTCTGACGAGTAGAATGAGACCATTGTATAACTCACAATGTCTGACGAGTAGAATGAGACCATTGTATAACTCACAATGTCTGACGAGTAGAATGAGACCATTGTGCAATCCACAATGTCTTAAAAATATTCTGATATTTATATAATGATTCTTATATAAATAAGCGTACGATATACGCGAAAGGAATGCAAGCATATATATATATATATATTATATATATGTATGCCACGTAAGCACTTAATGCAGCACGTAACGTAAGCACATAAGCAAGTAGCGTGTATGCACTTTGAAAATGTTTGATGTGATGCAATGTTTGTGAAAACGACTATAGTCTAGGGTAAAATATGCAACCTAGTCGCTATAACCAGTGCTCTGATACCAATCTGTAACACCCCCAAAAATATGACAACGCAGCGGAATACCACTTGGGGTGCTACTTCATAATACACAGCGCTAGATACAAGAGAACGACCTCTAAGTGTCGTTTGAAAAGTAATCTCGTTGATTTAATCAAAATCTGAATTTGATATAACAAATGTCCCATAATTGCATCACAATGAAAAGCTTGAATGTATAGACTCCAATGCACTTCAAGAAATCCGAGCATATAATTTACCTGAGAAAAACATGCTTAAAAAGGTCAACATAAAGTTGGTGAGTTCATAGATTAGTTTAAATATGAATGTAATCCACTGTATCATCACAGTACCATGTAAAAATCCCAAAGATTTTATAAAGAATGCATGACAAATTTTATGTCACCAAAAGTACCAATCTTATCCCAAAGATTTTTATAAAGAATGCATGACAAATTTTATGTCACCAAAAGTACCAATCTTATCCCAAAGATTTTTATAAAGAATGCATGACAAATTTTTATGTCACCAAAAGTGTATCCCTGGCACCCCGTGCCTATTGATTTCCTGAAAATAATATATATAAGGTAGGACCGCAAGAATTTTCCCGTGATAATGCAACACATGCAGATCTCACCAAAAACTAGATTACATTTACACTAAGCTCATGACACTGAAGCTCGACGATCTTTCTTACATTTAAACTATATATTGCAATTTACCCCCATATGGATGTCTAACCCTAAACATCCTAAATTCGACATGCTATAACGTTCGTTCACGGTGATAGCTAGTCACCCGAACGGGGAGGTCGTTTCCCGAATAGATCTATTAAATAACATTCGCGCTCACATAGTGTAATTCCCAACTACATCTATGCAATTGACAGTTCATGACATGGGACTTAACTGGGTTATCGTTACTTAGGCAAACATGTAATCAATACTTGCGTCCAATTTATAAAACAAAGCATGTTGTGTCCATCTATAAAACGATGCATATTTTCATCCCAAAAATAAATATAACCCCCCCGTTATCCAAAAAGAGTAAAAGGATGCTCTGGAACTCATAGTATCCTTTAAAAAACAATTACATTGTTATAAGTTAAAACATCGGTAAGTAAAGAGTTTTGTAGAACCAGCATGTATTCCCCCCTCGCGGTTTATAAACCTTCAAAGATTGAAAAGCAGGTATGAACTCACATAGATGAATGAAGAACGATTTGGCAAATGGGCATCTAATATCACAATACGAACGGAAGACGAGCTTCCTGACGAGAAGATGCAGCATAACTTAACGGCTAAGTCCCACTACCAAGCTAAAGTGTTTGGGTTTCCCGGTGGAATTGTTATGTCAACGCGACACGTTAGAAAGATTTAGTTATAATGTTTTAATGGTTTGGTGGTTGTTAAATAAATAAATTTAGATATTCCCAAAGTGTGTAATATATATCTTTATAATTACATATGAAAATAACCCTTATATGCTCATACCGTGAGTTATATCACAAGGACACTTAACACTCCAAAGATTAGTGAAATATATTATAACCCTCGCAGGTCTTATATATAAGATGGGGATAAATTAATTAATCCAGATATAGTTTTGACAATCAATTTAATTAATAAAAAGACTTTGAATAATGGTAGACACATGTCTTAACGTTATGAATTAAACAACCAATGTTGATAATCGTTTATAACCATTATAAAATATTATTTAATATTTTATAAAATATATTTCGTTTCTTTGACAAGTCGTGTCTAAAACAGTCGTCTTAATGTGAAAATATAGCTTTCGTCCGTTGTCAGGTTATTGTATAGTTATACTTTAATATATTTTAAAATATAACTTTAGGCCCTTTTTATCGGTTTATAACATAATAAAACTTAGTAAAACATTACTAAATATAAAAGTTATGTACACTTTCCGCCATGAAATTCCCGATATATATCAGTTTTCCATTTCCGTAAAAACTCGTCATTTTCCTTGAATCAATAAATAATATATATGTGAATATCTGCTTTCCAATATCATCAAATTCCGCGTTAACCTATGTATAACATATATATATATATATATATATACATATAACTTTAGGCCCTTTTTATCGGTTTATAACATAATATAAACTTTTAGTAAAACATTACTAAATATAAAAGTTATGTACACTTCGCCATGAAATTCCCGTATATATATCGTTTTCCATTTCCGTAAAACTCGTCATTTTCCTTTAAATCAATATATATATATATATTGTGATTATCTGCGTTTCCAATATCTCAAATGTCCGCGTTTCCTAGATATAACATATATATATATATATATATATATATATATATATATATATATATATATGTATATATATATATGTATATATATGTATATATATATATATATATATATATATATATATATATATATATATATATATATATATATATATATATATCGTTATATCTAATTTAAATCAATTAATAAATATTATATTTATTTAACCGATTATAACCACCAATAAATATTTGTCCGGTTTTAATATTTATAAAAACCTTATGTCGTTTTCATTTGTTGTTTTGATATATATAAACCAAACGAACCCTTGTTGATTGCCGCTAACCAAACGCACCCTAACGGCTGTTTAACTAGATCCAAACGCACCCCTTGGTGTAAGTCTGTCCAACCAAACGTACCCCTTGTGTTATTCTGCCAAACCAAACACCCCTACGTGGTGTTATCCCTTAAACCAAACAGCCCCCTTATTTGTCACTAATAACCAAACGCACCCTACCCGTTTATAACCAAAACCAAACGCACCCTACTCGTGCCAAACTCAAAACAAACACCCCTAATTGCTATAAACCCAACGCACCCTAGTCGACTGACCCGCGAAACAAACGCGCCCTAGTTGTGCTTAATCCGAACCAAACACCCCCTTTTTGCTATAACCCTACACGAACACCCCCTTAGGCTGCCAACCGCGAAACCAATCCCGACATTTCCTTGTCCCTCCCCGGCTACCCCCGACAGCCAACCCGGCTGTCCCCGCTGTCAAACGCACCCCTCGGGTGTTATACCCGCAAAACAAACACACCCTTGGCTTCTATAAACAAAACCAAACGCCCCTGCTTCCGCGTATAAACAGCCAAACGCCCCCTAGTTGATTTCTACAAAAATAAAAACGCACCCTTTTTGGTGATACAAACCCACCCTTGCTTCTATACTAGAACCAACGCACCCTAATTGGTTTATAAATAAAACCAAACGGACCCTTGTCGGGTCTGACCCGAACCCGACGCACCCTTTGTGGTGTACAACAGTGGTGGGCGGGATGTGTGCGAGGTCGATAGGGTAACGATGGTGGAGGTTGGTGCTGGCGTATGATGAGTGGTTGGTGGTTGGTGGATGATTGGTGGGGATGGTTTGCGCTGTGGTGGGGTGGAGTGGTGGTGGTGGCGAGTGGAGGCGAGTGAGGTAGCGGGTTGGATAGATCGGCTCACGAGAATTATTTTGGGGTTCACCGGAAAACTCCGCCGAAAAAGTTTTCCGGCGGCGGCAGGTTGGCCGGACATGGGAGGAGGTGGGGAGAGAAGAGAGAGTGTTTTTATATGTTGTGTGTGTATACAAGATGAGATTGAAATGAAAGAAATGAAGTGAAAAGTGTATATATATAAATAAAATGTGACAAGTTATTATAGTTGAGGGTTTAAGTTGTAACTTTTTCATATACTTTTTGATAAAAGCGGTTCGGGACTCATTTGAGCGACTTAACGGACGATTCAACTCTTGAAACTTGCGCCATTGTTTTCCGAATCATTTTTCTGATAAAAATGAGTATTTACTTGATAATGTTTCATAAATATTTTATAACATTTAATAAAAAAGTATCCTTTATTTCATTTTGTGAACCGGTTTCGCCTTGTCCGAAATAAAATTTGATTTCAACTCGAATATTCGCGTTATCCGCAACGCTTTTAATTAAAATGATGACTAATTTATTTAATAAAAATATTAAATAAATACTGATAATTAAAAACAAATTTAATTGTTTTTGTGTGTCCGCGTTGTATATTGTTCGAAAAATGTTTGCGGTGCTGTTTTAGCCCTTTTCGGCTCGTTTCCAGGTCTCGGGCAAAACTGAAAAGTTGTCAGGAATATCGTTTCACATCGAATTGCTTTAGGGTCCGAGCCGTGAAAACGCGATTTAAATGATCGTTCTTATAAGTCAAGCCAGACCTAAAAGTCAAAGGGTAAAATAATTATCTAAAAATCCGAAAATTCTCAGATGTTACAATTATTGTATGAAGACAGATAAGTGTTGAAGTGAAGTAGCATCATCTGTTGATTTGCTACAAATGCAAGTGGATCTTGATTGCGTTCACGTAGATAACGGACTTCATTTTGCATGGAGTTTGTGTTGTTCAAGATATGCATGAAGCTGATCAAAGTTGGTAGTATGCATATCCTTTACGAGCTTGACATCAGTCACAAACTTACTCCATTCTAGTGAAAGACTGTTTAAGAACTTGGTATTAACTTGAAATTGCTCCATTTTCATGTTGTAAATGTTCATGTCATTAATCAGCTAAATGAATCTCAAGTAATACTTATTAAGTGATTTCCCCTTGATGTGAGTAAACTTATTAAATGCATCATACAATTTACACTCTCTCCTGGTTAGTCAAAGAGGTACCTTGCATCAGTAATTGAAATCTTTCCCATAAATCTTTAGCAACTCTGTGATGATTCACAAGTGAATGGATATCAGTTAGAAGACCTTGAAGAATGATATTGGTTGCTTTCATATCACAATCAGCTTGGAATTTCTCAGCAGCAGATAATTCAGCATATTTCTTTGTTTGTGTCACTCCATTCCCCTCCCACTTGTTCGACCAGTAAAAAAAAAGCCCAAAATAGTGGACAATTTCAACTGATTTAAGTATCATTCTCCCATGCTCTCTATTTTACATGTAAATTTCCATTTGACTTTTCCAAGAATCATACAAGTCCTTGTCCAACATTGGTGGACGATTGTCAGCACCGGAGAGTATCATGTACTCAGCAAGAGTATTCTTTTGAACAAGTGGAATAATTGAATCCATGTTGATTTGATGTTATTAGATTACTTGTGGATTGAACGGTGATTGAAAGTAATTGTGTTGTTTAGTGAGTTAACTTTTGAGTGTTGTATGTCTTGAAACTACACGGGATTTTACAACTCTTGATAAAACCGGGAAGACGATTGAATGTTTCACGGGATTTTACAAATCAAAGAGATAAACCGTATAATTTACTTTAGCAAATTTGAGTTTTGAATTGATTTCAAGTGAATTAATTTTCCTTTTAAAATTTGTTAAATTGCCTTTGAAAGACAATTGTTAAATCGCCTTGTAAAGGAAGTTGATCAATCGCCTTGGCTTGGAAAACTACAAAATCGCTTTCTATAGGAAATTGTTAATTACCTTGTAACTATAAGTTGATAATTCGCCTTGTAATGGAATCTTGATAAATCGCCTTGTACTAGGAAATTGCTAACTCGCCTTGCACTTGGAAATTGTTAATTCGCCTTGCTAAATCGCCTTGCACAAGAAACTTGCTAACTCGCCCTGTGCAAGAAAATTGCTAACTCGCCTTCAACTGGTATGAAACTCAAATCATTCAAAACACAAAAAGACTCACTTTTGATCGTTTTTACCCAAAATTTCTTGTACAACTAGTGTTACTAAGCCTATAGGTACCTTAAAAATGCAAACTTTATGGATTTTAAGCCAAAAATTTTGAAATCAAGAATTGTACTTTTTAAAGCTATACGAACACAAAAGTTGAACAAAAATGATGTTTTTCTTGATTCAAAGCATGTACACCTATATCTTAAATATACTAGATCAGATTTACCTTTGTAAATGATCTTTTAGTGTACCTAAACAACTTCAAAAACAAAAAAAAATAAGAAGAAAGAGTACGGTAAAAAACGACTAAGAAACAAAACATTAAAAACTTAACAAATCACTCCATGGCTCTTGATACCAATTGTAGAATATGCTAGCAATCTATAACACCAAATAACAATGAAGAAATTCTAGAGGGAGAAAGTGGATGGGAGGGAGGTTCTAGTGAGAGAAAGTAACAAAGAAAGAAAGATTAGATTAAGTGTGTGAAATGAACCAACCAACCAACACCCTCTCCATGCGTGGAGAGGGTATTTATACTCATACATGTAACCGGCCATGGGCCTCTCAAAGGGCTTTCCATAGGCCTTTAGCTCGATTAGCTTTCTATCTTAACCTTATGATTAATCTACGACCTACGACTAACTATATTGGTAGTGACCAATACTTTTCGTGTTTCTAACATGTCCTTACCTTAAAACCGCCAAAATTGTAATACGGGAAAACATTCTTTGCAACAATGATCCCAAAAATCATTTATCCGCCTGTGATGCATACATGCTCTACTGTATCACTACTTCTACCTCATTCAATCCGGCATATTTCATGGCTAAATGAATACTCCATTGCAAACAGTCTCCAAATGAGCCTTTACCCTATGGTATTCTTTTGTCTAAACTTTTCAAAATCATCAAAAGAACTCGTTTAACTGTGATGAACACTACATCTCTCACAAACCAACTATGTATCTAATGAGCAACTTCTCATCCAATGATGAAAACATTGATGATTACCGTTGTGGTCTGCATCATCATCATGATCATGATCGCTCTCAATGGTAATTCCTATAAAAAGATAATATTTGATGTGTTACGAAAGCTTTAAATTTATAAGACTAGTTTTAACCAATTTTTTGAACTAACACACGGGTAAAGTACAAACCCCCATTGGTAGCATAGATTTAGGGTAAGACCAGGTCGTTCCACAGGATTGGTGTATCTCAGAAAGTTGATTAGTTTTGCAAAGAAGATATCTTAAGATTTTTCATGAATCGAAAGATAAGTCAAACAATTTTACTTTTGAAATTCAAATAATTAAAACAATGTTTGTTTGGGGATGAAAGAAATAAGGATGAACATATGAATAATGATAAACACATGAATTATGATATAAACGCATAAATAGATGGGTATTCATTTAAGTGATTAACTATTTTATGTAAAAGAGATCCCTTTCGGCCTTTAAGATAGATTCATGTTTACAAATGATCTATAATACTAAAAGATTGAGCCCCTAAATTTATTGGGGTTGTATCTTTAAATGTTTTATATTACCCACACAGCCATATGTACAAAACCCTGCTGCATACTGAAACTCAATATCAAGGACGGTTATTAGTCATACATTTACACCATTCAACCTTTAATCTTCCATCCATCTCCATCCATTTGACAGGTTCCTTTTTAGTCTTTTTAAATCATCATCCAGTTGGTTCAATGGCTGCACAGGTAACTTCTTATTACCTAAATCTATTTTGCAGGTTTGGTATGTGGTTTGATAAGATTTTGTTTTGATTTTCAGGAAAAAATTTGCTTTTGATTATATATTAAGATTTTTGGTTTTTATGCAAAACAATTTAGGCTTTTTTTCTTTAATTGAATTGATGCAGATTTAGGGTTTATTTTAACTTTTTTAAATGGTGTTTGTTAAAATATGACACTGAAATTGTGATGAATTATTTGTGATTAAATATTGATTAGTTTCGGATGTTAGGTTTTTAACAGTTTTTTGTTTGTTGTTGCAGGTGAATTGAGTAACCTAATCAATTAATTGATTAGTGAAGATGAATGCTAATGATGATATATAAAGGTATCACGTGATTGTATTCATATTATTTCATAATTGCTTGATAAATTTCTTATATGCTATTTATTTTTTAATATCTGAACACGAATGCTGAGTTCGTCATCTATAAAGCTAAAGGAGATAGGGAAGATCAGCCAAGATGTGAACTGTTTTTACACTACTTATCTGCTTATGCTTATTAACAGAAATAATAAGCAGTCCAAACACCCTCTAAGTGCTCAAATACCACATCAGGCTTTAATACAAGTAATCATAAATGATTGATACGCATGTCAAAGGCATTGCTATGAATAATCGATGGAGCATGTAATATTCTTCCTTTTTTGAAAGGTTGCTGCAACGTATCAGTTCATGAGGTGATACGACTAAGGTACTATCTCTGATTATTACATTTTTCAGTCGAACTTCTGAACTAAAATGAGTAAACATAAACCCTATCTTCCAACTTGACAGTTTCGCCTTCGTGACAATGAGTAAGGCGGCTGGAAGAGGGTTTGGTTGAGCGTATGCATTATTACAGCAGTAGCAGACATGTCAGGATTTAATCAAGCTTCAGGAGCACGGGTTATAAATGCAGTTGGAAATACAGGGGCAAATCAACTAAAGGTAATCAGATGCTATAACTGCAAAGGTGAAAGTCATATGGTCTAAGCTGTGTATACATGGAAGGGTAAAAGATTCTGAATGTTTTATAGGTTAAGAATGGTGGGGTATGCTACTTGCTCAAGCACAAGAAGCAGGAGTTGTATTGGATGAAGAGCAACAGGATTTCTTAGCTGACAGTTTGGAAGAAACTGATGACTGTGAGGATCTCCAGTTACAAGCTACAACAAATTTCAAGGCAGACCACGTTGATGCATATGATTCAGACTGTGATGAAGCTACAACAAATGCAATCTTCATGGCAATTTTTTCTCATGTTGGTTCTCTCAATGATGACACGGTTGCTCCTCGTTATGATTCTGACACACTCTCTGGGGTACCTCATTACAACACCTATTATGATTCTGACGTGCTTAATTCTAATATACAAGAGTTGGAATATATTGAAAAACATCGTATCCAATAATGAGTCATATGATGAGCTTAAGGGTAACAACGATGTTATATCTTATCTTGATTATATGCTTACTATTAGAAACAATGAAGATAACTATGTTCCTCCTCCTGTATAAAAGAATGATATGATGTTTTCTGTAATTGAACAACTAAAATCTTAAGTAGACCATTAATGTGTTTCCATGAGATTAAATGTTGAGAAAAAAGCTTAAGTTGTTTAAAAAGGTGATTCATAAAAGGTGAAAACAAGGGCATTTTGGAAACTTGTTAGTTTACAAAGTGTACACTTGATAACATTGCGTGAGGACACGGCAATCCTTTAGTTTGGGGAATTTTGATAAATGCTTAATTGTATATATAAATTACCCGGGATTTTGCCAAATAAAAGCCAAGAAAATGCCAAAAGAATAGAAAAATGTGTGCTTTTGTGTCTATTGTGCAGGAAAGGTTAAAAAAGACAAAAAGAAGCATAATCAGTCAAAAACCGACAAAGAAATGGAAAAGACAAGACAAGAGTGAAGAATGAAGCCAATGATCAAAGCCGGATCAGCCTGATACAGCAAAATGAAGTCAAAGGTCTAATGTTGACAAGTGTGCAAAGTTTAAAGGCTCATTTGGATGCTTTTGAAGTTCAAGGGACCAAATTTGCATAAGTGAGAAAGTTGATTATAAAAGGAAAAATGGAAATAGAAAGAACAAGTGCCAAAGCTGTCATTTTGAAACTTCTTTTATACTAGAAAAAGGAAATGAGAACACAAGGACCATTTTTGCAATTACCTCAAACATTCAAACATAGAACGCAGTGTAAAACTTCCCTCTAACAACTTTAACTGCTTTTCCCGCCAAATTCGCAAACATCCCAACTTCGCCAAATCAATTCTCCGCTCCTCTACATCACTCAGCCTTGTTCTAAAATCACTTCCACATCAATTCACCTACGTGTCAACCCTTGATTGGTTCGAACACCTCATCACAATCATCAAACGGCTATAAATGATTCAAAAATGATCTACGGCTGAGATGGAATGGAAGATTCAAGAAACTCTCACCTCTCTTCTTCAATTCTCTATAAATAGGGCCTATAGGGTTCATTTTCCAAGTTGTTGTGTGTGTTTTAATTTTCAGTTTGTAATTTTCTCATTTTTAAGCATTTCTTTCAAGTATTTTTCAAATTTAGCTTTAAGTACTTGTACTCTTCTTACTTCAGCTTGTACTTCATCCATTTGAGTAATAACATTCAGTTTCTAAGCTTCTTTGTTCTTTGATTTCAATATTAAGCCTTTTTCATCCAATAAGCTCTCAATAAGCTCTTTTGAGCTTATTCCTGTTCATAAGCTCAAATTTAGTCAAAACTTTGTTCTAGTAATTCATTTACTCATTTCATTCAATTTAAATCAACAATTTTTTAGTTCATAATTGATTAATTTGATTTCAAATTGGAAGCAACAAGGAAGATAATAAGCAAATATTAGCTTATTGAGCTTATAGCTCAGGTTTTAGAGGCTACTCAAGGTTTAGAGGCTAAGGAGCCATTAAGTGCATGATTGTGAGCCACTCACTCTACAAGAGTGGCTAAGTGCTGAGACAACAACAACTCAGGTTTCATGTTCTAAATTTCATTTTAAAATCATCTTAGCTTAATTCAAATTGCTTATTCCTTAGTTTTCTTTGTGCTTAATCCTGTCTTGACTTGTTGAGATAGATTTAATATGCATTTGTTTTAAAATTTGGTAGTTAGGATTCATTTAGTTTTCATAATCTTCAATTCTGTCATATTAATTAGTATAAGCTAGAAGAGTAACTAGCTTATTATCACTAATAAGCTGTAGGATTTATAGCTCAAATAGCTTTATTAGGTCATTTTAAGTAAAAGTAGATAAAAGGTTTAAGCAGCTTTAGTTTTAAAATTAGATTTTAAGTGCTACTTAGCTTTGACAGCTTTGTTTAAGGAGTGTTTGGTTTTAGGTGTGTTTGACTATTAAAGTCAAAACACATTTGTTTTAATCTTTCCTCTAGCTGAGTTAGGTCATATTATAAGGTTTTAAATAGTTTTTAGAAGTTAGCTTTTAGAATTACAAAGTTGAGAGTGTTAAAACCTTGAATTTGCACCAGGACAGTTTTAGGAATAAGTAAAATGTGTAGTAAGTGATTTACATCTTGCTAGAATTTAAACTTGGTTAGTTTACATCTAGATGCATTTAGGTAGTAGGTTTATGAGTTTTTCTTTTAGCAATTTGGCCTGAACTTGAGTAGTACTAAAAAGATCAGCAACAACAGTACTAATTTAGTTAGTACTGCTGTTGTTTGTTATTTTAAAGCTGTCTTCTTAGCTTATAAGATTAGGATTTAGACCTTAGATTTTAGCATTTAAGGAGTATTCCATTAGTTCCTTAAAAATCATTACTTAAATTTCATTTCCAAGTTTTTAGACTAGCTTATTTTTCCTGTCAAAAGTAGCTTAGCAGCATATTTGGATTTCAGCTTATTGCATTTTGAATTTTCATTTCTATTTTTAATTTTGAAAAACCTTTTATCTAGGTTAGTCATATATCATTAGCATAGCTTATTCCCAAAATATTGTTTTCTAAGGTTTAGAAATAAGCAGGTTAGCTTATTTGAAAAAGCTCAAAACAGTTTCAATCTAAAACTTACAATTTTTTAGTTAAATTTTCTTGCTAAATTTGTTAATACTTAGCTAATTTTTGTTTAGATACCTTTAGTACACATCTTAATCTCCAAATAGCTTCTTTTGTTTTTAATTTTCATGAAGTGATAAGCAAAATATAAGCAAAAAACTAGAAAAGTTCTTAAAGCCTTAGTTTCTGTAACAGTTTCAAAATTGCTTATTTTGTAGCTTATTGAGTAGATAAAAGTAGATTTTGCTTTTATTAAAGTTGTTTAGAATAAGCTGTTCCATAAGTTTGTAGTTTTAAGTTTTAGCTGAAATTCACTTTTTCAATAAGCCAAAATAAGCTAGATCGTAGGGTTTAAATGGTATTTTCTCAATAATTAAGGGGCACCCGTTTACACTGAAGTGTAAATTTCAATAGTTAGCCCGCCTACCCTTTAGTTTCGTTTTTTACACTTTCTACCCTTTTCTTTCTAGAATAATAAATAGAATTAATATTTTTCAATTTAGTTTAATAAAAATTAGGGTTTAGATTTAATTGATCAAATTAGGCTTCAATTAGGTTATAAAATTTAGGGCTTTTTGTTCCACTTGATTTCTGCACCTTCTTAGTATTTTAAAACCATTTTTCCTTATTTTTCCAGTTAAATTTGTATTTTCTAGGAATTAAAATAGATTTTATTAAATTTCTTTTTCTTAGAAAAATCATATAAAATAGAAAAATAGTTGAAAATTTTTAATTCTTTTTGTGAAAATTTTCTTTTTAAATCTAGTATTTTTGAAAAATAAAAGTAAAATTTTAGTGATAATTTTTAGAAAAAGTTTATTTTTGTTAATTCATTAATCTTTGAAAATTCATAAAAAATTCAAAAATAGTTAAAAAATTCCAATTCTTTTTCCTAAAATTTTCTTTTTAAATTTGTGAATTTTAGGTATAAAATTTGTTAAGAGTAGTGCTTTAGAATTTAAATTTCATTTCAGCTCGCGTTTTTACTTTTTTTGTGCATTTAAATTTCGAGCTAGTTAATTGTTTTTAATTCGTGTTATTATGAAAAGAATTTGTGCTTACTTCTATTGGAAGGTTCTTAGAAAATGGTGAAACAACATATCTATTTGTGTGATGTGTGCCAAAGGAATAAGTCAAACTTGGCTGCTTATCCAGATTTTTGCAACCTTTACCCATACCAAATAGAGTATGGCAAGACATCTCTATGGATTTTATTAAAGCATTGCCAGTGTCTGAGGGAAAAACAATCATGGTGGTGGTGGTGGATAGGTTAAGCAAATATACCCACTTTATTCCACTAAGTCACCCTTTCACAGTTGCACATGTAGCCCAAGCATTCCTTGACAATGTTTACAAGCTACATGGTCTGTCGTCTACCATTACAAGTGATAGAGACAAGGTCTTTGTTAGCTTGTTTTGGTAGTCATTGTTCAAAGTACTTCAGGTCAAATTATGTATGTCGACAGCTTATCATCCTCAAAGTGATAGGCAGGCTGAAGTTGTTAACAAATGTGTGGAGCCTATTTGAGATGCATGATTGGTGAGAGGCTTAAAGACTAGATGAAGTGGTTATCCTTGGTTGAGTATTGGTACAATTATAAATTCCATAACTCTATCAATACCACGCCATTTGAAGTAGTATATGGCCAACCAGTTCCTATCCATATTCCTTATACTACTAAAGATAGTTTTGTGAATTTTGTAGATAGAAGTCTTAAAGCTAGAGAATAAAGTATTGCTACGCTCAAGTTCAATTTGAAAACTGCCTGAGACAAAATGAAGTCTTACGCAGATAAAAAAAGGAGTGACATAGAATTTGCAGTTGGGGACTTTGTTTACTTGAAATTGCAACCCTATAAACAACTGGCTATATGATTAATAAGCAACATAAGTTGTCTTCGAAGTTTTATGGTCCATTCAATTTTAGAGAGGATTGGGAAGGTGGCCTATAGGGTGTGGTATTTCACTACACTCAAGTGCATCAACTTTTTTCATGTCTCTCAACATAAGAAATGTCATTATGAGGATGTGACCATGGGAACTCTGCCATTATGTGATGCACATGGTATGATAGCTCTTACTCCATTCAAGCTATTGGGAAGGAAGCTAGCCAAATAAGGAAATAGAGATGTGGTCTATGGTATAATTCAGTGATACAATGGTAGTGAAAAGATGCTACTTGGGAACTCTTGACTAACTAGGAAAAGAGATTTCTCGAATTTGGCATTGACCCTTGAGGGTAATGTGTTCTTTGGAAGGAGAACCATTGTTGTATGGGCGAGAAATATTGGCACGTGAGGTGCAGGTGTACAGCTTTAAGCTGATCAAGTGAGGTGCACATAACATTCTCCAACAAATTTTCCTAACTAGCTTTAGCGGGTTTTTGTGAGTTTGAATACTCAAGTGTTGTTGCTTGTATTTTCATTCTCATTTGTAATCTCATTCAACTAATAAAACTATCACTTGAGACTCAATTCTTGTTCATGAGTTTTTAGTCAGTTTTAGTATTTCTTCCCGTTTCACTATTGTAAAACCTAAAAATCTCAACAAGTGTAAAATTACCAAAATACCCCTAATTCAAGAAAATTTCATAAAAGCTTAAATAAAATGCATTTAAATGTTAGAAATTATAAAAAATGCAACATGTGACAATTATGGAATTTTTGTAAGATTAAAATACTTTATGTTATACAAGAAAAATAAATAATATTTATGTATAAATATATATGCCGAAAATGTGTATATTTATTTATTTATATAATACAAATTATATAAAATAAAATAGGATAAATACCAAAATAATTTTCCAAAGTTAAAAATCTGACTTATCTATTTTGAAAGGGCCAAAATCTCGGCATAATACCATTATAATTTCCTTTATTCATTTTTCATTTGTAAAATTCCTTAAAACTAAATTCCCGAAACCCTAAAAACCTAAAGGAGGCGGCACAAATTTTTCCAAGGGCTTGCACGATTTTTCTAGGGTGATTTGAAGGTTAAGGAGTGTGGGAAAAATAGTGGGAAGGTTGTGGAGTGATTGGTTCGATTTTGGTATTGGTTTTGGGTTCGAAAAGCTCTACCGGATTCATAAATTCATAAAATCACTAAAGATCATCAAAGGTAATTTTGTAACTCATGTTTCATCATATTAATTCGTTCTACACATAAGAAAAATTAGCATGCATGTTATTTTGATTTTATAAATTGAAACATATTCGAAACCCTAATTTTGGATTAAATATGAAATCGGCATATAAAATATTTGTAAAATTTATTTTATATTTTTTGTAGTTGTTCATTTCATCATTTTACTCAGAAAAAATTGTTGGAAAAATTTATAAGTGATTCGAATAATTATTGGGGATTTAAGTGTGTTTGCCGAATTCAAAAATAAGGGAAAAAGGAAAGAAAATGGTTGAAATGAATTAGGGTTAGGGTTTTATTATTTTTTCCAGGTGTAATTAATGCCAATGATTGGGAAATAATTATGTTTGTGATTGGGAAAAATTAGATTAGGGTTTTAGTGATTTATTTTGCTTGCCGAATTGATTTTAAAGGTATAAGGACTTGTTATGTAATTTCTGAAACTATGGGGTCTGTTTTGGCATGTTATTATTATATTTTATTATTCTAATTTTGGAAACTTTACTAAAAATAGAAAAGGGCTACTAAATATGGAAAGTTACTAAAAATGCAAAGTTTCTAAATATGGAAAGTTACTAAAAATGGAAAGTACTAAAAGATGGAAAGTTATATTAAAATGGACAAGTTACTAAAAATGGAAAGTTTTCTAAAAAATAGAAATTATAACTTAAATGAATGGTTTTGTAATTCGAATTCATCATTTCTTTAGGTTCGGTCAAGAGGGAGTGATTTTGATATTCCTGTGGTGTTTCTTTGATTATTGCTTTGCTTCGGAATAAGGTACGGATATTCTTAATACCTACACCTCTCACCATTATTATGATTTATGCGTTGCTTCGTTCGTTCTGTTATTTGGTAACAGATTCATATGACCATTATCGTTAAGTTTCTCATGACATGTTTCTCTCTATCTTTGATTTCTCATTTGAGTTGCTACATTTGCTCTGAGCCTTTTATTTTGGCTTTCTTATATGATCTGTTATTATGTTCTATTTGAACCATGCTATGCTACCTTTGATATTTGAACCTTTGGCATTGAACCTTTGTATGAAAATCCCTTTGAAATGAAACTTTGATATGACTTTGCTTTGTACCCTTCAGTTGAGAACCAAGCACTATTTGTTTACCTAGCATAAGGTAAACATGGCCGTGTCATTGTGCAACTTTGGCATGACTCATGTGTGAGTGAGTGATTTCTCACGTCGTCCCCCATTTGATATTATATGCGCATTATGAAGATTATTATTTGTTTAAGGGGCGTATGGATGCATCCTAGATTTGTTTTGTATTCGATGGATTATGACCTTTTGATATTTGGATATTTGGTGACTTGATGTTTGGGTGCAAATCCACGTCTTTTTTCACATTGGAGCTCGCGACTCATGGTTCTATGATTTGGAGTTTGGGCTTGGTAATTGGACTTGACTTGATTTTCTGATTCATCATACCTTACACTATGAATTGACTTCTAATTTGTCTTACCTTATATTTTCATTCCTTTGATCATGTCTTGTGATATCCTTTGCACCTTATATCGTATCCTTTGATTTCCCATTATCTTTTGCATTCGATTATATATATCTGTTCACTGGGCTTTGTAAGCTCAACCGCACTTTCTTTTCCTGCGGCAGGTATCTAAGCTAGGAGCTGGGGTTGCTTTCAGGCTATGAGTGCTGAGTGTGGACTTACCCTAGAGATCTTAGTTTTGATATATGAATTGTTTCTTTTCAAGACATTTGTTATTTCAGTTATTTCGTTTGGATATGTCTGTCCTTTGAGAACTTATGTACCTTAAGTCATGTTGACTTATTATCCTTTGGTTATTTATTTAAGACTTCCGCTGTTTATGCTTGTGTTATGATTATGTATGCTTTTGATGTCACACCATATTTGTAATACTTCTACCCTTTTGGGTCGGGGCGTTACAATTTATGGTATCAGAGCTGCCAGGTTAATCATGACGAGGTCTTATGACCTTAGAGCTTAGGCTATGACCTGTGAGGATTGGGTAGACATTAAGTTCCTTCTGCGTAACTCTCTTCCGTAACCTATCTTGTTTTCGTTTGCTAATCGTTTTCTCGATCGTTCAGATGGTGACTACCCGTAGAAACTTAATATGACTCCTACACCATTAATTGAACGTGTAATCATTTCAACCCCAATGAAGAACCATATGCTTATTGACCATGAATATGTTAACTGCCCTATACGTTTTGATGATCGTATTCGTCCTGCGAATTTACTTCATATCCATATGTTCGACTTTGAGGTGATTCTTGGCATGGATTGGTTGGCTTTTCATCGAGCTACCATTGACTGCTATGCTAGGACTGTAATCTTTGGTAACGTTCGCCAACCTGAATTTGTTTATCATGGTTCCTCACTGCTTAAGTCCGTTAAGCTCATCTCTGCTATGAAGGCACGTACCTTGATTTCTCATGGGTGCCAAGGTTTTCTAGCTTCTGTTTTGGACACATCTTTGGAGAGTCCTAATATTGAAAATCTTTTTGTTGTTCGTGAATTCGCTGATGTTTTTCCCTATGAACTTCCTGGACTTCCTCCGGCTAGAAAGATTGAATTTGGCATTGAGTTAATTCCCGGTGCTGAACCTATCTCAAAGGCTCCGTATCGTATAGCACCTGTTGAATTGAAGGAGTTAAAGGAGCAGTTACAAGAGATGTTGGAGAATGGCTTTATTAGACCCAGTGTGTCGCCGTGGGGTGCACCGGTCTTATTTGTTAAGAAGAAGGATGGGAGCATGCGCTTGTGTATTGATTACCGCGAACTCAACCGTATTACTATTCGTAACCGCTATCCTCTTCCGCGAATATGGGCCTCATCAATTACAACAGCCCATTTGTGTGCAATTGACAAAGACTGTGAAGACTTTGAAGGCCCGATCCTAGCCCAGTTACAGCCAATCTCAGCCATTGTACACACAAAACCCACTTCATAACCTTATTGGGCTTGAAAAAGCCCAATAACCAAACCTGTACCTTATTGGGCCCAATACAAGCCCACACACCTTATTGGGCCCAATACAAGCCCAAGCCCAACAAAAGCCCATTAATCCTTTTTATAAACCTTAGGGACTAAAATTGTCATTTTTAAAATAGGTTTTATAAAAGAAAAAAAGGTTTAAACAAACACAAGGGCTGAAATTGCAATTTTCCAAAACCTTTCTTATTCCTTTTAGTAATAAACAGCAGGGACTGAAATTGCAATTAACCAAATCCCCTTTTATTCTTTTAAGTTATAAAACGGAGGGACTAATTCTGTCACTTTCCAAACTCTATTATAACTAAATTTGGGGCTGAACGAAATGAAAAGAAAGCCAAACATAAGGGACCATTAGTGCATCTTTTTCATTCTTTTCTTTTAAACAAACTAACCATAACTGTACCATAACAGCTTTCCCGCCAACCTCAAACCACCCCCTTTCCCACAGTTTCAGCTCCAATACCACCTCCCAAGTACTCTCCCAGCTCACCCCTCACCTTTTCCCACAACCCAATGCCCCTATAACCCTTCCCACTCGACAATCACACAACCCGAAGCAACCCATCAATGGTGAGATCATGAGAAGGCAAAGAGAAGGGCTAGGATTGCCTTGGAAGTTTGTACTCTCACAGCTAACACAGCCCAAGACCAAACAAGTCTTTGAAGACTTGTATAAAAGAGCCAAGAGCAAGCCGACTACTATACACCACTTTTACCATGTTTTTAGTTTAATTGTAATTTCAAGTCTTTCTTTTAATCATTAGTGTAATTGAGCTTTATTTAAAAGTTTTTGTTGTAATTTTTCTGTTTTTAATATAAAAAGTTAAGAGTTCTTGATGAACCCATTGTCGAAATTTAAAGTTTAATGTTAGTTGTTTAAATCTGTTTAAGTTGTTTAAAAAAGTGTTAAAAGTTAGCAAACTTCACTTATAATACCCTTTCTCAGCCCTCATTTACATAAAACTCAGTTAAAAATCAATTTTTATATATTTAAGGGGTGTTTGGTTTAGTATGAAAATGGGTCATAATGGGAATTGGTATGGGTCACAAACACTCAGCCAACTTTGGCTGAGTGTGTAGGCTTCATTAAGCCATTTAAATTATCAATTTTAGTTTGAAAATAAGTTTTT